>RPOG01002265.1:52832-100718 GCA_008086565.1 Thalassoma bifasciatum | reverse complement strand
TAAAATCTTTCTTGATTGGATTTGTTGTATTTTCTGTGAGTGATAGCAGCCTATTTCTCTGTTTGTCTGTTTTACTGATCTAACAGATGTTCTTGTTTCATTTCAGACTAAAAAACCTCCTGTCACTTAAATGTTAACTATAAAATAATGTGGCTACAGGAGGCAACCAGCTTTCCTCCGTGCTCATTCACTAACCATGGTTCATGTTTTTTTGTCTTTTTCCCTCTTCCTCCCTTTCTTCTTTTCCATGTTTTTTGTTCATGCTGCGCAGGATTTTCTCAGCTCTGCAGCCCTCGACGGGCCTTCTCTGAACAGGGCCCTCTGCGCCTCATCAAGAGCGCATCTTTCTTTTCAGGTTGGCGCTTTAAACTGGCCATGACTGATGTGTGCCAGTTGCATGCGTGTCTGTAGGCTGTAGCTGTGGGCAGCACTAGTGTTGGGCCAGGCTCTGGTTCTGGGTGGCTGCATGCCTGTGTGGTGATTCTTGTACTACAAGTGGTAGCACTAGTCATGCAAACGAAAGCATGTCTGCAAATAACTTGGGTCAGAAAGAGGCTGTGCAAAGAAAAACAAGGTGATATCTAAGTTCAGAAATATTGGTTTGGGCAGATGAGAATTTAAAAACGTTGGTTTTTGCATTCTCACAGATACTTAATTAAGTGGAGATTGTAAATTTGAATATCGCACATACATTAAATAAAAATAAGTTATGATTAGGGCTTGACGTTGACACCCACCGATGCACCAAATACAGATGACGGGTAACACCCCGCCTCCCTCTAGCCCATCCCACTATGTGATGGTGCTCATTTAATCTCACATTGCGTGGGTCTAACCGGTAACACTCACAGCAGAGCAGGGAGGAGGGGCAGAGTGTGCATGAGCAAAGTGAGTGAGAGGAGCACATCGAGAATGGAACCTGAAACTTAGGTATGGTCTAGATATGAGGTGCTGAAGGAAAAATATTTAAACCTTGAGATACAAAGAAAAACTGACTTATCAAAGTTATTTATTCATAGTTTGCTCAGAAAATACTGTAAACATACTGAATCATTCTGAATAAATGAGACTTAGAGTCTAGTACCACTCACATTTTTTCCTCTTTATGACATATTTTTTGATTGATACAACTTTTAGCATTACGATATTATGCAAACATAAAATATAAAAGGAGCACAACTTTATCAGAGCAGAATATTTGATAATGATCTGTGGTGTTAAACATTACGAAGTCTTCATTTGAGTGCCCACAGGGGTCATTTATGTTTAAAATGGTTGTAAATCTAGTTCGATTAAACTTTGGCGTGCCATTGTCAGCTCTAATCATGTTGAACATAGTTATGTAACAACAAAATTGTGGCAAGTGAAAACACTGAGTGGCTAGTAACTCTGGGAAACCATTAGCCACAGGGGCTGGTGGGCAAAAAAAGTGAATGTCAAGCCTTGGTTATAATGAATCCTTGGTATGAGAATGAATGAAAAGAGATTCGTGGGGAACAAAGACCTGTTGTCATATCAGGTACATTGCAAATTCACGAAAACAGTCTTCAAGGGGTTAAGTAATACAAACTACCTTTTCAGTAAGACACTTTCCTTTCTGTGTTTTATCAATGACAAACCGAAAGAACCAAACCCATAGCGATAACACAAGCCATAAAATTCATCTGCCAGCACTGACTGACCCAGGCCTGCAGGTGTGCACACAGTAAAGGTGTGCATGGGTTCTCACTGGTGTAGGGGGCTTTATTGTCCTGTTATCTTCATCACTCTTGCACTTTCACTCACCTGTCTTTGCAGAGACCTTGGTACTTGGGCAATGAATTGCAGCTTGGGATGCACAATATTATCAGCACTTTATTGGTATCGGCTGATATTAACTTAAAAAGAAACTCTGGATATCAGCCAACACATTGATGTATACTGATATAGTATAACATAATATAATGGGCTGCTGCTTACTTGATTAAATACCTCAGCGCCTCTTTGTATTGTATTTTTTTGTTTTATTTTGTTGAATAAATTGGCTGAGGGATTGTAAAATATTGGCAAAAATATCCATTACTGTGCATCCCTAATCAAAGCTTATATGTATTTTATTCATAGCTGTTGGTGTTTCTATTTTAGCTTCTGGTTGCTTCTTTTAGTGGTTCAATTAATGTTTTCTCTCCACATCGTACAGATAGATTTTCTTTGCTGTGGGTCTTAATCCTGTGGAGTACCCATGGGGAAATACTGATATAAATACAGATAAATCCCCTCACACTAAATCCTTAACAAGCTAGAAGATCAACATTTGTTTTCATCCCACCAGATAACACCAACTTCATTGCCCCCGTATCGTTCATCACTGCAAAGCACTAAACTGAATTTTCTCTTGATGAGCTTTTTGATCAGCTTTTTGTTTTCTAACACTCAGAGTTGTTGCTTATTTGTGCAACTTACACAAGTGTTAAATGAAACACTCTTATTATTTTTGAAAGTTTATCCATTCTTATAACTTTAACTGAGAGAAAATGAAGAATAACTGCCTCTCATTCATGCTTATCACAGAGCTCCTCTGCCAGAAGTATTCAGTGGTTTTCTGCACTCTTTTTGCATGATCGGGGAGGTTGGGTGGACTCAGACGTTTGCTGTCATGAAATGATCAGGTTCACCCCACCCCCCGAGTATAATGCTTGGTACGACAATCCTGTTTAGTTGACACAGGCGTACATCTGTTTGTTATGCATGTTGGTATGGTCGTAAAGTGCAGTGTGCTTGTGGTGCGCATTCTCACAAACACTAAAAGTTCATGTTGACTTTGCTCATTAATCATTTCGACTGTGCTCCAAATTTCTGCCTTTGTGGTTTCACACCTCACCAACATTTTTCCCATTTTACCACCAAGTGTTGACAAGGGATATAAGAGATCAGGCTCAGGCTCAGTGACATGATCCATATGATAGTGTCTGTTAAAGAAGGGAACATCTAAGCTGTAGATAGCCGTGGAGTTCGGTTACAACACATTCAGGTTAGATTAGTAGTGTGTTTGGCTTCTTTGGGTGCTTGTGACACTTCCTGTTTTTGGTGTTACACAACAAAGGTGGAGTGAAATCTTGATGATATAAAACAGCCATGTCACTGTCACATTGAGTCCCACGCCTATTTGTGCTTGGAGCTATTATTTTTGTGACCTCACATCAGAAAATAGTCTTAGCCAAGAAATGTTTTGTTTCCAAAGGGACTATGAGGACTTTTTAAGTGATCTTTAAAAAGTCCCATCTTTAGGCTATGTCAGATCATAATCTGCAATTTGAAATGAAATCATCAGCACCAAAAAGGGTCTTTCCCGAACATTATTTCTCAGTTTACCAGATTGATTTATAGGCAGTCAGAGTCTCTATGACAACACCAGCAGGTCTGACAGAGTTTGAAAGTGAATTGTGCTGTGTTTTTCTCTGCGGAAAAAACAATTTATTGGAGCGGTAATAGTGGAAAAAAGGGGCTGACAGGGAAGGGGCAGAAAAAAAGATAAAAAGGAGAGTGATGGAACATAGGCTGATGGCTAAATCTTAAGCATAAGGCTAAAACAAAGGCTAGAGGCTAATACACAGGCTAAAACTCTGACGAAAAGCTAAAAGACAAGCCAAAGGCTAAATCACATGCGAAAAGCTAAAGCACAAGCTAGAGGCTAAAAATTGAGCTAAAGGCTTAATTACAGGCCAAAGGCTAAAAGGTGTCCCAATGAAAAGTAGTGTTAAAAAAAAGATCTGATCCGGTGACTTTTCACCCATAATCCTGTTTCACGCCTTCCCTCCTGATTTTAAGTTATACACTTGTGATTGATTTACTTAGTAATGATATCAGCTGTATTTTGCTGGTCATGTTAAAACATTTTTTTTGTCTTTTTTTTTGTTTGTCTTCTACTTTCCAACTTCTTCTTCCTTAATCTGACCTCTCTTTGTCTGACCTTTGTCTCCCTCTGTCCTGTTCCCTTACTTTCTCTCTCTCCCCCTCCGTCTATGTTCCAGGCCACAGCCACCCAATGGACATGCCTGGCCGAGGGCTTTACGACGAGAGAGACAGTGGCATCGCCAGGTCAGGTAGGTTAATACTACTTGGAGGCAAAGCCTGGATTAACCTACACTCACTTTGGACTTGAGCTCCACAGCTGAGCTTTGGATCAGGTTTGCATCTATACTTAGCTACAAAAATGAAGTAAAAGGAAAGATAAAATGTAAATCTGGAGGAAAGGAGTATTCAAATCTGGAGTTTCTTCTTCCTCTGAAACATTTTGCATCTTGACTCTGTCATTCTGATCCCCTAAACATGACAGCCAAAGCTAATGAGCTTTTCTTTCAACATCCTGGGACACAATGTTTGACTCTTCCTTGACTTTACTGCTCAGGGTCAAGAGTGTTGACTGTTACATAACAGCCGGTCACTTTAACTGGTGCTACTTAAACGACACTGACGAGGCACGCAGACACACATGAACTTAGGTCTCCATTCACTTTAACCGCTCATCTTTAACCAGGCTAATTGGGGTGTGTATGGAAAGTGATCGAGAGAGGCGAGAAAACGGGACGAAAGCGTCAACACCCTACTCTCCGAATCATATTCAACAGTTTGAAGATGATGCAGTGCTAGAGGACTGTGTGGAGGTGTTTACACGGCCCCTAGGGTCCGGAAAACCTTGTGCAATGGAAACCGACCCCTGCTCTGCACCCAGTCCCCCCACCCCTCTCTACAACTACGGCCATGCCCCACTGGCATGACTGGTATGAGTGGAATTGTGCTTTCTGCTCAAACCCGGATCACATGCAGAGGATTAAATATAGCAGCTCTCAATAGCCGCTACTAGTAAATGAGCTTCTAATTCAGGACTCGTCCTCTCATCTTTGCTCTCTCCGCCTCCCCTCTGCGGCTGAGCTGCTGGGATCTTTATCCAGCTCTGACACGCTCACAAATACAAACACTTATGGTTCAAAAGTGTCATAAAGCAACTCTTCTGGGATGTTTTCAATTCATAGGCACAATCCTCCTTTCCAACATGCTCGCTTAATGAAGATATCTCTGTTTATCTCTTCGCACCAGATCACACACCATCTAAACGTCTCATGTGATCATTGATCAGAGCCTACCACACGGGCTGTAAATATCCCTGTGAGCAGAGCCTGTGTGCATGTGTGCGTGGGCGTGCGTGTTTGTGGGTAGATTGTTATTACCATGCTAGTCTGGTGTAAAGCCAGGTTGTCCAACAACAGCAGCATGTGACTGTTCGCAGCTAGCTGATATCAGATCTCATATGAAAGCTATTCAGTAATTACAGGCTGTGTGTTGTGAGAGTGAAAAGGGGGATTGAGGGGTGACTGTGTACAATGTGTCATTCAGAAAGAGAAACCCCACACACTCGCAATCTGACTCACTCATGCCCTTTTCTCTTGTCACCCACTGTCTACCCCTCCGTCCCCTGTTTCCATCCCTCTGTCCGTCTCTCTTTAGCTTCCCTGAGCAGCCTGTTGATCACCCCCTTCCCGTCTCCTGGCTCCTCCCTGACCAGCAGCTGTGCATCCAGCTACCAGCGCCGGTGGCTTCGGAGTCAAACCACCAGCCTGGAAAATGGCGTTTTCCCCCGATGGTGAGAAACCTGAAATCATATCACACACGCTGATCAAAGAAACAGCACGTCATGCAGCTTTAACGATATGTGAAACATGATAAGATCTCTTCAACTTTGCTGCACAACTTCCTGGACTCCACACCCACGGCTCCCTCCCTCATTTTTCCTCCCCATTCAGGGCCTCTGTCAGGCTTTTGTAAAGTTTATCCTGCAAGGACTTCCCCAGAATCCAGAAAGCAGCTGGGAAAATGACACACACACACCGCTCTGCACTAATAGCCACTCGAACACACACGTTGCTGTGACTAGACAGGATGCTGTTGGCCTGCCACTGAAAATGCAGCTGTTGGCCTTTGAGTGCTCTTTACTTTCAGGCAGCACCAAAGCATCTTGTTTACCAAAAGACAAATACAACAGTGATGATGGCCAAGATTAAAGGATACGTTACATAGCCTCTCAAAAACACATCTCAAAAATTAAAATATCATGAAAAAGTTCAAAAAGATGTTTGGTAACACATTTCTGACGGTGAAACCAAGATATTATATGGATTAATTATGCATAGAGTGAATTATTTCAAGCCTTTATTTCTTGAATTTTTGATGATCATGGCTTACAGGTAATGAAATCCCAGAATTAAGTGTCTCAGAAAATTAGAACATTACAGAAGACCAATTAAAAACAGATATTTTACACAGAAAAATATCAATATATTCTTTTTTTTGCTGCTCTTGAACCATATTTTGATACCGTCTTATTATTTTTCAAGTTTTCTCCCAATCTTCATCCCTTTTCACCCATTTTTGCTGCACCTTGACCAGTTTAGCCACCTAAAACTTATTCTTATCGTAACTTCTTATTATTTTTGCCACTTTTAACCACTTGGATTGTTTCTCCGGTAAAGGTAGTTTTGTTGTTCAAAAATTTAGCTGAGCAGGGTTGAGTAACACTGGTGTAGAGCATAAAACATCCTCTGTTTCCCTTTGTCTCACGCCCTCTTTAGGTCAGTAGAGGAAAGCTTCAACATGTCTGATGAAAGCGGTGGACCAAGCCTCGGCGTGGCGAGAAAGAAAAAGATTGCGATTGGTGTCATCTTCATGCTGTCCCCTAATGCCGAAGAGAACAACCGCTTCCAGGATTTCTTTTTCTCCCACTTCCCTCTTTTTGAAAGTCACATGAACAAACTCAAGAGCGCCATCGAACAGGTGTGTCTATTGATATGACTGTTTCTTTCACTGCTGTTGACACTGATGCTTTTACCCACTCTTACTTTCACGCCTGTTTGTATTCCTGATCAGCTCTCTGATTGACATTGTGAAAACAGGCCTGTCATTGAAGCTAAACAGGATATGAATAGGACTTCAATGCAAACCTTACACCCATTGCTCTTGTAATAAGTAGCCGACAGATTGACTGATCAATTGTCGTTCCTGTTATATCTGCTGTTCTGTTTACTTATATCCGTGGTTGGCACTGTCTAACCTCTGGATGGCTTCCAGGTTTATCCTACCTCTCTTCATCTCCTCCCCCTCACTAATACCTCGCTCCACCTTTCATGAAACTTTGTCAGTCTGCTCCAGTTGCCAAATATCTGACAGCCATGTGTGTTGTGTCACTTTCAAGGCCATGAAGATGAGTCGGCGGTCAGCTGATGCCAGCCAGAGGGCCTTGGCTTACAGCCGCATGGTGGATGGACTCAACGAGTTCAGGTTGGGCAACAACTCACTTTAACCCACTGTGACCCATAACAGAAGATTATTTTAGTCATTCTCTCATGACCACACGTGTAGAAGTTTCATAAACATCCATAAGCATCTGATAAGGGAGTTTACATCACAGGAAATGGTATCAAATGCCTTTCACCTCTATACATCAATCAATAAACATAATTCAGGCCCTTTTTTACTGCATGATCATTAGCTAACCCTTAAACAATGAGGTTAAGATTTTAAAAAAGTGACTAAAATCTTTATTTTCTCCCCGGTTCAGTGTGTTTTCTCCATATGATGCTTAAAAAACACATTTACTTTTAAGATGGGATTCAGGACGTGCAGGTTTGGTGAAAGTAAATGAGAGGTTAAAAGTCTCACTGTGACTAAAAGGAATGGCTGCAGCACTGGGGCAAGATGGGATATAAACAGATGCGGTTGGCGTTGCATCTCCTGAAAACATTTCTTGAAGCAGGATTCATTAAAATTTCATCCGATGGACTCGTGTTCATTCAGGTGAAACCAGATTTCAAGGAATTTTACTCAAGGTTTTTGTCGTGTTGACTCAGAATTGCACGAACCTGTAGCTGACTCTCTGTGGTCCTGAAAGTAGGTCACCCAGTGCCCATACTTACCCTGTGTTACTCATGTTATGAGACAAACATTTGGACAGCTGTAATGATCTGAGAACTACTTTGCACATACCTTTGATTCCTTTGTGGCATAGTTGGTAAGGTTGAGAAAGATACCAGCATCATTTGGAGTCTTTTTACTGATGATACGTCATCAAGAGGAGTCATGTGTTTTAACTGGATGAATAAAATAAGTGTCTCAATAACTGTTAAGGTTTCAGCTCTCAGGTAATGAAATAAATGCTAGATGTGTCCTGATATAACTTTTCCACCTCCATTACCGTACTGATATTGCAGTTTTGAGTTCTGGCTGATTCTGATATTGATCCGATATGGTATCAGCACGAATGATGTGACATTCAGCCCTATTTGTACGTCTTCAAGGCTTGAATACCACCACAAGAAACTTGTGCATGACAAGTTTTACACTCAGCGGTGAGACTTTTTAAGGCTTACACAAAAAATACTGCTACATGGCCGACATCACTCCTACTCCTTGCTACTTTGTTAGCACCTTAGCAGATGCTGTTGTTGTGATCACATGGGCTCCACATGCTGGAAAGAAGTGTTGGAGTTAAGAGTGGGCTGCTTGTAGGGCTGAACAATTTATCGTTTTTGATCAAAATTGCAATTTCAGACATCGTGATCATGTAATCGCCAAACGTGATTTTTTTTTGCTCCTGACTGACCCAGGATCTGTTATATCAGCTGTTTCACACACACCTGTCTTGAGTGTAAGAGTGTTGGGAAAAATCTTTTTTTCCTTGGGATTGTTGTTGATTTTATTTTAATTAACTTGACACAATTAAGGATATTTTGCACTAATTCATTTTTAAAAGTTAAGAGTCAAAGATAGCTCTTTCTGTTCTTCAGTTTTTGTAACTAAAAATACAATTTAAAAGGTCCGGTTTAGAAAAAGCAGGAATGGGTGTGAAGTTATGAGAAGAGTCAAAATTCGACAACTCATCAAAAAATCTTTTTACAATTTTTTTTTTTTGCCTCTGTATTTATTTCTCATAGTTTCGACTTACATCTTCAAAATTTGACTTTCGATATCAAAATTTCAACTTTTTATTTGAAAAATTGTTTTTATTTCAAAATGTGGACTTTTATCTTCGACTTTTGTCATCTTAAAATTTTGACCTTAAATGAGATAGCTTGGACTTATTTTAACATAATCTTAAACCGATTTCTTAAACTTAAGAAGTTTCATCTCGAAATCTTGACTTTTTGTCTCAGAATTTTGTCTTTATTTCTCAAAATTTTCACTTTTTATGTTAAAATATTGACCTTTTATTTAAAAGTTTGAAACAATTCTTACCTTCAGTTTTCATTTTTATCCTCGCACTAGAGAAAAAGCTTTTGATGTTTTAATTGTTTGATGTAATTTTCTGTCAAGTTTGTAAATGTTACTGTACATCGTGAAAACTTCACTAAAGTTTGATTTAAAGAAAATCGTGAATCGAATTGAAATCGCTGTATCTGCCAGAAAAATCGCAATTAGATCTTTTTCTAAAATCGTTCACCCCTAGCTGCTTGTATCGTAGATTTTTAGGTGCAGACAGATATAATCACATACCCATTATTGTGCTGGTATCTATATCCAGTGTCAATGTCGGATCAGGACACCCCATTAAATACATTAAACTGATGAAAGAGCAAGATCTGAGATGCTGCTGGGATCAATAACTCTCATAACTCTCAATAATCTCTATGGTTTATGTGCGTGAGGATAGTTTGAAACTTACAGACTTTGTTTACCTGGATATTAAGTGTTAACTGCAGACTGTATTATAACTGGCTGTCGTCTCTGTGAGGTCAGCTGTTTGTTACATAAACAGACTTTTGAAATGATACAGCTGGCATGGACATGTTGGAAATTTGGCGAGTGACAAGTCTCCAAACTGCCCGTCAATTGAGCTGCGCCACTGATTGGGCAAACTTTTGAGCTGGGATGGTATGCTTTTGTCTCAACTGGATTCTTTCATGTTTTTTTTTTTTCCAGTCCTGATTCGATTCAAATTGCAATGCTACAACACCCCTTTTTTTTTTTTTTGGGACTATGTCATATCACTATTTTAACATCCGTGAAAAAGTTGAAAGATGACGTTTGCAGAGAGTGAGTCAGTTTTTTTACCTCAGTGACCTGAGCTTTTATCTGGTGTGTGTTTTTTATTTTTCCTTGCCATTTGGTATAAGTAAGACCCAACACGTGTGATAGCTAAATTTGGTCTTTGAGGCAGAAAAAAATTCACCCCTCTTACAGTTTGTGCCGTAAGAGAAATTACCAAACGAGACGGGAGACAAGAGTCTCTGTACTAGGCCTTTAACATGTTTATTTCTGCTTTGAAAAGCCCGATAAGAGATGTTGAAACATGTTCAGTTAAAGAAAAGAGGAAATGTAAGGTTCCCCACCTGTCTTGAGCAAACCAGAGATGTTGCATCGTAGCTGTAATGCATGCTGGGAGTTCCGACGTGTTTTAGTTGTATAGGTGGAGAGGTAGATGAGCTCTTTTTTCTGAACCTTTGAAAAACAGCCACATGAAAAAAGTGATGAGCACATGTTTGTATGTGGTGAGAGTAAAGTTTATTCTCATTACAGCCTCATTTGTAGACCTGCTTTATACCAGCACATTTGTCACACTCTCTCACCTCCTGGATTTACTGTTCTGTGCTTTGATATCATTAGCACACACACACTATGTTTTAGTATGTTCTGGTTTTGATACTGATTAAACGCCATACCCAACTTTCTATCACCACGCACACACAGGCTGGCATCTGAGGTCCTCACTGCTGCAGTCATATGCCTGTCGGCAGCTGGCCAAAGCAACCCAAGCCTCCTGAGTGGCAACCCTATCTACCTCAGACACTGGCCATGGGCACCAGAATAGTAAATAATATGTGAGTGCCAGCAGCAGGAACGCTATTGCCTCCGACAAACAAAATATCTGTAAAATCTCACCTTCAGACAGCAGCTAAATATAAACGGATCCACCTTTGCCATTAAGGGCTTTTGACTTCATGGAACATTACACAAGGAAACTGGAAGAAATGCCTTTGCTTGATTCTGCTTTGACGTAGTTGGAGGGCGGGCATGCACATACAGCCACGCATGCTGCCAAAGATAAGCTGCTCACTTAGCAGAGGCATGTGGACATAAAAGTGACACCAGCCTATAATGGGGCATGCACCTCCCCCCCAATCGTTAAATTTAGGTTCTCCCTCAAGAGTCTCTCTGTTTTGGTAAAGTGTGTTTGAGTTTAGTTGTGGTTTTTCGAAGAGGTACAAAGACACTACCTACTACTGAATTTTATACGTTCTTTTGTGACTTTACCCGTGTTGAGACGTCGAAACATAGATGAAAACTCAATCAAAATTTGTCTTAGGGATAGAATAAGCTTTTGAATTTCTGCCCTTATTTCATGTTAGCCTTAATTGAATTTCACTTCACAGCCGTGTTCTTCTGAGTTCACCTGAACAGCTGCTGTAGAGAGGCTGGGACCAGATCTGCTGCTCATCAAGCTCTGGCTCAGCTTCAGAAGTATGCCAGGAATAGGAGGTCAAGTGGAGGTTAAAAAAATCACAATGATAAGTCCTACATGTTTACATTCATCCATCCATCATCCATGTTTTCAACAAGAGATTAATAAAGGTTTGTCTGAGGGGTCAGACCTGCAACCCCGTGACCACAGTCCTGGATTTGTTTGATTCATCTGTAATCGACTCTGATAAAAGCAGGTGAGATGACAGAGTTCTGAGAAGGTGCACTAACTGTGTGAGCTGCTGTCAAATATGTTAATGGATGCTCATTTGGATCTATGAGTAATGTGATTGGGCATAGACAGGCTACAGAAACTTCATTGAAAGATTTAAACATATAGTAATAGATCATATACCCTGTGTTATAAATATTACGTAAAGCCCTAGCACTCATCAGTAGAGGGCAGGTTTAGAATACAACAACAATAAGTTCAAAAATATTTACATATCATAACTTCATAGCAACAGACCTCTTGATTGTGTTCCTTTTTTTACTCAGCTGATAACATCCTCTGATGAATGTGCAAACAGAGACCACACACCAACTTCCTACTTTCTCTGGAAAACCTCATGAACCTAAAATAGCTTGATTAGTGGAAAACTGGCGTTCCACTGAGGTCACTTTGACCATGTGACACCTGTGCTTGTTCTCAGCGTTCAGTCTGTCTGCATCTGCACTGTCACAGGGTTCATTTTTGGTCAAATAGTTTGTTGTTGAAGAGCCGGAAAACACTTGCATGCAGCAGAGTCTATAGATTGCTTCAAACTTGCAGAGAGGTTTTTGATTTCCGTAAATAATGCTAATGTTGAATAGAAACACCTCATCTTTGAGGGACTACATGTTTTGTGAATATCTGCAGTTTTTGAAAGCATACTGGAGCAGCTGCAGCCCATCTTCCATAAACGCCTGATTCTCCACATTCCTCAGGCCGCAGAGATTCCCCTCTGCCCCTGTGTCAACGCTTGGCCCTCAGCCGAGACACGCTCACCAACAGGCCCCACGCTCTGTGGAAACTCCAGTCCTCCTCAATGGACAAATGCCTCAGCTGAGCCACATACAGATGGACATACACAAGCACAGTCGCACACTGTACAGGCCAAGAAGCAGGGTTGTGTGAGAGTGCGCACAAGTTTTGCAGACTGTTACAAACCCCCACTCACACAAGCAGGGTCTCCCATGGCCTCAGGGCAGACAGTGAATCTCTGTGAACTGAGATCTCTTTTGTTTCCCCCGACAATAACGCGCCTGTTCTCTCTCTGTCTGTTTTCTATCTCTTCCCCTCCTTCCCTTTTATTCGCTCTCCCTCTTTCATCCTGCCCTCCCTGGCTGTACCTCTTCTCCAGGATGACCATCTGCGACCTCTACACCATGCCCCGCGTGGCCGAGCCCGTCTGGTTGACCATGATGTCTGGAGCTTCTGAGAAGAACCAGCTCTGCGGTCACTTCATGAGGGAGCTCTCCCTGCTGATGGAGCAGGCCTCCAAGAACCAGTGAGTGTCTCACACCTGGTCTGCAGTCAGTCAGTGAGCTTCTGAAAATCCCCAGGCAGGAATAAGGGAACTGGATCTGAATGCATTCCCAAAGTGCAAAATCAGAGCAATTTTTCAGTCCAAAAAGCACCTCATTATTTCCATCTCACTTGATCTTGAAAATTCCAATTCTTAACACATTTTAACTCGATCTTACTTTTTATTCTCAAAGATTCAGTTTTATCCCATTGATGTTGACTTCATCTCATACTTTTGCCTTTTTATCCCATGATTTTGACTTTTTTAATCACATAATTGTCTTCTCCTTTTTATTTTCTCTTGTTGATTTCTTAATTTCTAATTTTTGTCTCATGATTTTGACTTTCAACTCATCAACTTTTAATTTCAGAAATGCAATTTTGTTTTCTTATAATTTCTGTTTTATCTCACATCAACTTCATAATCCCATAACTGCCATTTAATCCCATTAGTTTGACTTTTTATCTCATGATTTGGACTTGAAACCTCATAAGTGACTTTATTTCACAATGTATACTTTTTTTTCTCAAAAAAATAAAGCAACTTTTCTTTTTTTAACTGGAGGAAATGGGCATCTATAGAAATGCAATACAACAACAGACAGAAAAATCCGGGAAGTCCTGAGAAATAGAGAGTTGCGCACCAGAAATATGTGTTTTTTTCCTCATCTTTTGTTGGCGTGCACTTCCTAGGAAAGCATATCTGAAGGAAAACACATGTAGCTTCACACAAACTACCCATTCAGCCTCCCACATGCACATGTTCTGTGGTTTTCTCTGTAAGACACACACTCTCACACACTCAGTGAATGTTTCTCCCTCTTTGCATTTATTTGTCAGCCACAGAGGGAGAGGGAACTGTGAATGAGAAGATCCCTGCCAGGCTCTAATTTCTATTGTCACTCTTACAAAGCCATGTCAAACCTAATTGTACATTTAAGAATTGGTAGCGAGGGTTTTATTGAACATCACACTCGTATTCAGCGAAGTGTATCTAAATCTCACTCTGGATGGAAGAGCTGCATCAAGTTAAGGAACAGAAAGAATAAAAAGATGCAAATATTTCTAACTTTGATCTTTAAAAAAAACATTGGTGTTTCTCTATCCAATGCACTCCTCAGTTACAGTCTCTGTTGACGCTGACACAAAGCATTGTGTCTCCAAGGCAACCACGCCAGGTCTTTGCTACAGTCATTATCCCGTCATTATCCCCACTGAGGGCTGCTGCAGCCACATCTGCGCTTCAGCACGTGATTGAACTTGAGTCCCATGACGTGTGGAGTCATGAGACGGGAAGGGAAGTAGACTCTTGTGGTCAGGACCGAGAAGTGAATCATACCTCAAGAATGTTTGTGTCATTTCGGTTCATACATACATGTTGGTTGAAACAATGAATGCTGTCTTGCTGAACTGGACCAGAGGCACACGTCTTAGGTTTCCTTGTCATGTGGAACATCTGATCTAACAAAACTGGGTCAAAGGGAAAGTTAGAAAAGAGGGATTTCATGTTTGAACTGGACAGATGATACAGTTTCTTTGTGCTGAACAACTTTTGTGTTTCATTTCAGATTCCTCCCCGCGTTATTGACAGCCATCCTGACCAATCACCTGGCCTGGGTGCCCACCGTCATGCCCAATGGGCAGCCCCCAATTAAGATCTTCCTGGAGAAACACTCCTCCAAGAGCGTGGATAAGCTGGCAAAGACGAATCCTTACAACCCGCTCTGGGCACAGCTGGGTGAGGCAACAAAAACAAACAGAGCTTTGACGCAACCTTGTATTTTTTTTTTTATCTCAGAGAACCTGAAGGGTGGAGAGGAAAACACAACACCTGAGTTTGGTCTTTGTCTTTGCTCTCTCAGCCTTTTATTATTGATCTCAACAGCACAAACACAAGCTTGAAATGATCTTTCTCCTCTACATGCAGATACAATAAGTCTTTGATTCTCATCAACTATTTGAGTGTTTATGCCGTAGCTGCAGGTTTAGAGCTGCTGCATTTCACATAAATGTTTCTTAGAGTTAGAATTCAGATTTATCAAAATTTAGAAAATAGTTTTAAATTGAGGAGCTTTAACCCATCAGCAACCTTCAGCTGTCGTTATTTATCTGCTGTTAATGAGAAGTTGTTTTTCTCTTTCTGTGGACCAAATTGCATCAGAGGAAATCCAGAGATAGATTTCAGAAAAAGTTGCTGATTGAAAAAGGTGTTAATCACATTTGATTTACAGACACAACAAGCAGGTGATGATCTCCTATAAATACACTGATATCTTAAGGAGCATGTTTAGTAGTTTGCACTTTCACCTCAAGTGACATAGAAAGAAAATACAGAGTGAGTACTTGGTGACACCTTGTGGTCAAAAGTGGTAACTGCATCACACGGCATCTGAGGAACAACAGGCAAAAAAAAAGATAAACTGTCAACATAAATCTCGATATATCTGAAACTCATCGCATGAGTTTATATTTTTCATGATGTTAACAAATTAAGCAACCAAGCAGTTCAAAAAATAAAAAATGAATAAAGAGCACACCTACACAAACATACTTAAAGAAAATATAAATGAATAAGGGGATGAATTAAATGAAAAATAACAGATGCAGTATTATCAAGTTAAGATTACATAAAGTGAGTTTAAGAAGATAAATTTGTAGATGTATTTGTGAGGGAGTTGGGGTTGATAATTATGAGGTCTGATTGGTCGTAGTTTAAAGAGAAAATGTTGATTTTATTGCAGTGAGACAGTGAATGACAGTGAAGTTGGTCCCTGTTTTTATGGATTTGGCAGACATGTAGAGCTGAATGTCATCAGCATAGCGGTGGAAATGAAGACCACTCTTACAGTTGACGCTGTCAAGGGCGAGCAAGTAAATAATGAACAGGAGGGGCACATGCACTGAACCCTGGGGATGCCTTAAACATGACTTTTGATCCTAATCTGTTCTCTGTTACTCTGTGCAGGCGACCTGTACGGCTCCATTGGGTCACCTGTGCGGTTATCGAGGACAGTTGTGGTTGGCCGCAGACAGGAGCTGGTCCAGAGACTCCTCTACGTTCTCACTTACTTCATCCGCTGTTCGGAGCTGCTGGAGACCCACATGCTGGACAGCGCCGAGGACGAAGCCATCGTCATGCCCGGCTCTCTCATCACCACCTCTTTGAGGAAAGGAGAGGTAGAGGAGTCAGACTACGTCCTGGTCACCGTCCACAAACCCAGTGGAGACTACCTGTCTGAAGGGGCCAGTGGCAGACAGACTGAGGCAGAGGACAGCAGCTACCCTTCAGACAACAGCCTCCAGAGCAGCACGTACACAGACACAGAGGTGGAGCACAGAGCTGGGGACACACCCAAGGAGGAGGATGAGGATGAAGAGGACGAGGAGGATGAGGACGAAGAGGATAGTAGTGAGAGTCAAGGGTCCAGGAGCAGCGTGCTTCAGTCAGGACACAGTCAGGGGAAGAACCCTGATATCAGGACTACAGAAACATCTGAACCTGGGGAGCTACGCCGGGAGTCCAGCAGCCCTCTGAGCACTGAGACTCGGCTGGAGACGGTGCTGCGTGTGGGCTCAGCTTCCCCTCGAGAGCAGGTCCCTGTGCTGGATACAGAGATCAAAAGTGACCTGAAACCCTCTGTCCAATCTACAAGTCCATCCACGAGTCCAGAGTGCACAAACTCCAGAGCAGAGGCAGCGATGGATGCAGGCAGCCAGCACCCAGCTCCTCCACCTCTGGGGATCTCTCTGGAGAAGAAACCTCCGGACAAGAAGCCGCCCGCCGCAGTGCCAGTCCCGATCAGCGGGCCCATGGCGTTGAGTCTGACAGAGGAGGAAGAGCCTGCCACTAAAGTCACTTTCCTCATTGGGGACTCCATGTCCCCGGAGTCCGACACCGAGAGCCGCAGGAGGAAGGTGGAGGAGGAAATTAAAAAGCACAAGAAACACCTCAAGGACAAACACCTGCTCCATCAGCAGCTGCTCCTGCATCAGCAGCAACAACACGCGTATCAGCAGAGAGGAGCCGACTCTAAGACCAGCAGCACATCAGAGGACCAAAGCAAACAGACCAAGGCAGCTCCACCTCTACAGCGGGTCTCCAGTAAGATGCCTCAGTGGAGCCCCAACTGTATGGACGATTTCGATGAGTATTTCAGTCTAGAGAATCCGGTGGAGACAAGGACTATAGACGATGTGGTCAAACGACAGGAGGCCAGCACCACAGACAGTCTGCACAAAGACCTGCTGGACCCCTCGGGGCTCCCACGGTCACAGGCTCAGAGTTTTCAGGGCCCGGTTCAGGGTTTGGATCTGTGTTTAGGGTCCAGCAGGAGGGGGGACACTTTATTGGATGTCCAGAGGAGGTGCAGGTGTGGGTCCACAGACTCCTCTGACACCTGCTGCTGTAGAGGCTGTTCTGCTGAGCAGGACAAAGGTCTTCTGTTGTCCGTCCCCGTCCCCCAGGATGGAAGCAGCAGCAGCAGCAGCAGCAAAGAGGACCAAAAGAGGAAAGCTGTGCCTCTCAACGACTGGGAGATCCCACGAAACGAGAGCTCAGACAGCGCACTGGGGGACAGCGAGAGTGAGGAGACAGAAGACTGGCAGGAGGAGGTGCTGGTGCCCTTTCCTGGGTGAGTAAAGGAGCCACACATTACTGAAGCATGTCCTCTCTCTTCTCTCATTAACCATCACATATTTCTCCCGCTGTATTTTTGTCCTACAGGTCAAAGTTGGTTGAAAACTACTCAAAACCAACCATCGCAAACTTTGGCCGTTCTCTGTTTGGAGGTTACTGCCCCACCTACGTGCCAGACTTTGTACTGCATGGGATGCCCAGTGATGAGAAGCTACGACAGAGTCTCATGGCTGAATTAACCCATGCTGTTCAGGTAAAGGACTCTAAGTTTAAGAGTGACAACATGTATTATTTCAGTATCATCATTGTGATATGCACATGCCAGGTGATGCAATTTATTTGAGGCTTTCAATTACGTTTCTGTTGCCTGTCAGCACCCAATATTATTATTGTGAATGTAAATTAGCATATATATATATATATATATATATATATATATATGGGTCAATGACGTGACGTCCCTTTTTTTGTGTCTGAGTGCAATATTTCCTTCCATCATGAATTGAGTATTTCATCACATGTATTTCTTTATAGATACTTTGGACACAATAAACTTGTGTAGAAATTTGATAATTTTATATTGTACAAAAAAACACAAAACCAAGGAGTTTGGGGGTTTTACAGTCCACCACCAACCGTCCTGACAAGTATCCACAGTAATTAAACTCTAAAAATTGAATATCAGTTATTGTAAATGGAAATTAAAAATACAGTGGCATTATTTTATGCTTTTATGCTCTGAAATACTGATAAAAAAGGTTTTTTCACTTCATTGGTGACTGGAACAATTTCCATGTCAGGTGGTACAACCAATGTAATAATGTGAAATGTTATTTTAACATAAAATTATAAATTTTATTCACAAATAAAAGAAATGAAACACAAAATGAAAATGTATGAGTCACTACAGACACTTGAGAGATACTTGCCAATAATTTCACACAGAAAAAATAACAGGAACATATAAATATATTTTCATATATTTGGTTGCTCCACCTGACATTTTTGGGTGCTCAAATTAAAAATACTAAAAAATAATGAACTAAAAACTTTGAAATGTTGTTCAACTACTAAAATCTGTTAGAAAACATAATTCTTCTCTCAGAAATATGTTTTTTATCCATATTCAAAGAACTTTTTAAAAATTCATTTTTAGACCCTCTTTTTGTCATTGACCCATATATATATCACTACATTACATGCAGCAAGTTAAAATCACATAAGTGGTTTTATTTAACACTTCCAGGTCTGTGCTTTGCTCAGCTTTCTCTTCAGTTTGTTTGTCATCTCTGAGTTAGGATTTTCTGATCGCCCATTTCATTCTTTGTTTCACAGCCTCTTTCCCACCCTGTAGGATTTAATGAGCTGCCATAAAACTTGAAACAGTCGTAGTTTCTGTTCAAGTGAACCGTTGCTTAAAGTTTGCTTTGCTTCCTGCAGAAATCCCTCCTTTTTCTTTTTCCAAGGCGGACCATCTTCGTTAAATAATGTCTCTGAACCTTACTTTTCATTGATTTACATCTCGGGAAAAAAGATTATTCAAGTTTACAAAATAAAAGAATAGGCAAAATGTAGGAGGTGGACAAACTCTGTGAGCCACTGTGTGTGTGTGTGTGTGTGTGTGTGTGAACCACTGACTCTCTGAAAGTCTAACCTTATGTGAGAAGAATCACTTGCAGGAAATATTATAGATCAATATCAATAATTAACAGATATCAACATGATTAAGACTCTTTGCAAACACGAATAGTGTTCAAGGAGGCAGAGGCAACTAGGGGAGAGTCTGTTATCATTTCAGGGAGAGTCAGGGAGAATTCAGCTCAACAGAGTGAAGCGGTGAAACTTTACAAAACATTGCAGTAATAATAATAATAATAATACATTTTATTTAAGGGCGCCTTTCATGGCATTCAAGGTCACCTTACAAGAATAAGTGCATTAAAAGAGGACTAAAACAGATATAAAACAAGCAATACAATATAATGCAATATAAAACAATAAATTAAAATACAAAACAGTGCAATGGTGGTCAAAGGTCAGAGGGAGTAGGCGAGTTTAAACAGATGGGTTACAGTATCATTTTTTCCTAATATTGTGGAGGTCTTAAAGTGTGTCTGTCATTTATCCGTCTAAAAAACAAAACATGTTCTCTTCCTACTCAGCATCCAGTTTTGGATGAGCCCATAGCGGAGGCCGTCTGCATTATCGCAGACACCGACAAGTGGACGGTTCAGGTGGCCAGCAGCCAGAGACGAGCCACAGACGTCAACAAGCTGGGGAAGGAGGTCCTGGTGTCCAGCCTGGTCTCCAGCTTATTACAGTCCACACACCAGCTCTACAAACTCAACCTGTCGCCCAACTTTGTACGTCACGCCTCAGACTCCCCGCTCTGATTCAAACCAGTTGTCATGACATCTGCGGTTAACTATGCAAATCTCTTCCTGCAGTGTATAATGCACCTGGAGGACCGTCTGCAGGAAATCTACTTCAAGAGCAAGATGCTTGCTGAGTATTTAAAGGGCCAGACAAGAGTCCATGTGAAAGAGCTGGGCATGGTTTTAGGGTGAGTGTTTCACCTTTCAAATTAAAGTCACAGCTGCTAGAAGCCGGTCTCAGAAAGCACGCACGAGTGAAGCAACAAACGTTCCAGCTGTTGGTCAACAGATGTCAGTAACGATGCACAGATTCACCAACAGAAGCAGGGAGACGATGAAAAGAGTGAATGCTCCCGCAAAGACGAAAATGTAGGACTAAAGAGGAGACAGTAGAAAGTGTCTTAGCTCAGGTCACTGGAAGGAGAGAATCGGCGTCACCGGTCGTGAGTGAGGGGGATGCACCGGGTCTAGGACGATACTCTGAGGACTCGTAGTCTGGCGGGGTCCTTAGGTCAGGGTGGACTCTTGACAGTCAGACCTGGGGGGGGGGAGGTGAGCGTCAGGTGAACGCCATCTTGAGCAGTGCACACGGACCACCGCCTGCTCCCCCCCTCACCATCACCCCTGCTGCTGAATGTGGTGTAATGCTGCTGTTGCACCACAGGGGGGAGCTAGAGACCACAGACCCACAGATCCAGGACCGCTCTGTGACCATGGAGACTTTACTGGAAGAGGACAACAAACTTACAAAGAAAATGTTACCCTAAGAATATAAAAACCTGTGTTTTCGGTTTCTGAAAAAAGTAAAAAAAGATCAGTCCTTACTTTGAATTTTTATAGATGTCATACTATCCTTACCTAAAAGAAAGAAAGAAACAAAGACATGTTAGATTTGGGTGAATATAGGTCTAAAAACAGACACTTTGAAGCATTTCTTTGAGGTAAATATCATTACAAACATCATCAATCTCATGCCAACTATGTTCAGTCATTGATTTCATCTTGTGTCTGTTTACAGGTTAGATTTTCCTCTGATTTTTTTTTTTTCCAGCAGCAGCAGCACACACCCCTGACTCACAGCCTGCTTTCTAATCACACTGAGTGACAACTCTGTGTGATTATTTGGTTTTAACAAGTTCAAAAAAGGCTAAAAGTGCTTTTGACATTCTTATCACAGGTACAGCACTACCTCAGATCTTCATATGGGCAGTAGATGACACATTTACAGCAGCACCATAGAAAACAATGTAGAGGCCCATTACCGCCAGCTTAGAAAACAAAAAGTGAAAATTTGAAATCATGAAGTAGTCAAAACTTTCAGGTCAAAATCTCAAAATTATGTGGAAAAAAAACTTGAATGGGATTGAAAAGAAGTCAAAATTTTGGGGAAAAAAGTTGAACTCATGGAATAAAGTCATTATTATAACATAAAAAGTCAATATTTTGAGAAATAAAAGCCCAAATGATGGGACACGGCAAAATTATAAGAAAAGAGTTGAGATTTAAAAGCCAGATTGATGAGATAAAGTCAAAAACATGACATAAAAAGTCCAAATTTTGAGAAAAACAGTCAAAATGATCAGATACAATGTCAAAATCATGAGAAAGGGAGTTGAAAATTTGGGATTTAAAAGTCAAAATAGGGGCATAAAAGCTCAAGAGGATGAGGTCAAACATAAAAAAGATAAAAGGTCCGAATAAGGGATAAAAAAAAGCAAAAAATATCAACTTTAATCTCATTCTTGTGACTTTTCTATCTCATATTATCAACTTTCAGCTCAAAAATTATGGCCCTGGTATCTCAGAATTTCAACTTTATCTCAGATTTTAGTTCAAAATCATGATTATTATCTGCAAATTTTAACTTCTGATCATATCATTTTGACTTTTTTTCTCAAAATTATGACTTTGTAGAGGAAAAAATAAGTTTTTTCACTTCTAGTTTTCTAACAGGCTGAAATGGGCTCCTATAAAAACCCTGAGGTAAAACTATTTATAAATGTTTGAATCAGTCGATATTGACTTCATTCAAACTTTACGCTGTGGTCTCCAGAAACGAAAGGAAGCCTTTAAAAAACTTTATCATCATTCACTCAAAAACTACTTTTTTTTTTTTTGCTTCAGATCATGATCAAAGGAGGAGAGAGGTTTCTTTCTACTGTGGAATAATTTAAAAAAAAAAAAACACATCATCTATTTTCAAACCAAAATGCTGAAGTATTTTCTCACTTTTATAGCTTCCCACCTTTTTACGATGTTTACGGTTTCCATGTTTGCTGCAGTGAGTGGAAAGGCCTGATAGTGGGTTCAAATATGTGTCAGTTAACACTATTTTAAGTCAGAAAACACAAATTACCAGGTTTGATTTGCACTCTTAATTCAGGAGAAATAACAAATAATGGGTCAGAGTTGAAGAAAAAAAAAAAAAATTGGTGACTGTTTTTTGAGTTTCCCTCTCGGTGTGAAGCTGTGGCAGGGCGAGTGAGAAATGTTTCATGATTTTATCTTCGCTGTCAGTCGTCATCATTAGAAAATAAGCCAATTTTTCTGGTTTTCATGCAGGTACAATAAGATAAGATCAGTTCCATTACCGTAAAACATATAAAGGATGCTCACACAGCATTTAAGTCAGGTACTGTTGCCCTGTCGCAGCTTTTGGCCCAACAAATCCACCTTAAAGTCAAGGAACGTAAAGATTTTTTTCTTTTTTGAACATTTTTTAGCTGTCAGCTCAAGAAAAAACTCCCTTGGATGTAACTTTACAAACTCTCTGGTGTTCAAATATCGAAGAATCAGTGCACTGCAAAAACTCTAAGCAAGTCATTACGTCTTATTTTTAATAACATTTATCTTATTTGTCTTGATTTGAGCCACATTCACCAGACCAGGTCATAAAAATGTCTTATTTTAAGTTTTTTAAAGACACAATTGCTTGTAACAAGTAAAAAAAAATCTGCCAATGGGATAAAATGAATTTGTCGTAAAGTTTCTTGAAATTAGAAAAATGTCTTAAAACAAGAATCTTTTATCTTATCCCATTGGCAGATTTTTTTTTACTTGTTACAAGCAATTGATGCCTCATTTTTGTCTTTAAAAACTTAAAATAAGAGATTTTTATGACCTTGTCTGGTGTATGTGGCTCAAATTAAAACAAATAAGATAAATGTGACTAAAAATAAGACGTAATGACTTGCTTAGATTTCAGTTTTCGCCTGAAAAAGCAGAAAAACGTAACATTTCTCCCTCCAAACTCAAACTGCACCCTGTCAATGAAACCAAGTCTTAATGAAAACGTGGCGAGAATTCCTCGCAGGCTTCCGGAGAGCTCGTGTTGCTGGGAAAATTGAACTTTAGAAAAATTTTTGCCTATATTTTGTACAACCCGGAGATTATGTTGAAAAAGTTTTTGTCTGCTTTGCCCTCTTTGTACATACATAAATTATTTAGCTGCCCATGGTTTGTGTAACAGTTCATGTTAAACTGTACATACTCGAGTTTTATTTCCATGTCTTTGTACAGAATGTCTTTAAAGAATTGTTTCCTCAAATTATTTTTTTCCCAATTTTATGGGAATGTTGTGCAATAAAGATGCAGATGTCAAGATTTCATATGTTTCTGGGATGTTTTCTGTCATAGGATCAGACAAACTGTCATGAAAAATAACTTTCCAGAGGTTAAATACAAAATCCAAGAGTTTTAATCAAGATCAAGGGTGAGGGGTAAAAAAAAAAAAAAACCTCCTTGCTGAAGAACTCTGTGTTTAATACAGTGGTGTGAAACTTTCACGTGCTCACCTGAAACCTTTTCTGGTGCTCACCTAAAAGTTTTAGGTGACATTTTGTGTACATCCAACGATAACCACAGAGCTGGTCAGATGTTTGAAGCTGTCCCTCTACAAAAATCAAACACACGATCCAAAGCGGTGAATCCTTTACGTCGAAGCAGACGTGGAGGTACAGGTGATGATACGCATGCATTAACTCTTGTATTGTCACTTTGTAGAGAGGAAATACGGAGCCCCTAAAAGGACAAGAAAAGGTAAAAAAAATAATAATGATAATTTCACGTGTGCACTTAAAACTTTCGCGTGCGCACTTGAAACTTTTACGTGCTCACCTGAAACCATAGTGTGCACCAGAAATGCTTCAGATGCACATCTGACAGTTTTCTTCTCTACAAAGTGACAATACAAGAGTTAGTGCGTGCGTATCATCACCTGTACCACCACGTCTGTTTCCACGTAAAGGATTCACCGCTTTGGATCGTGTGTTTGATTTTTTTTTTTTTTTTTTTTTTTAAAGTTATTTTTTTGGCCTTCCGTGCCTCCATTATACAGAGGAGGAAAGTGGACAGCGCCGGAAAGGGGAGAGAGAGCGGGGAGCGACACGCGGGAAACTGGCCACAGGTCGGACCCGAACCCGGGCCGCCCGCCCGAGGGCACAGCCCCACGGTGCGCAGCCACACCCACCCGGCCATCCGCGCCCCTAGTGTGTTTGATTTTTTGTAGAGGGACAGCTTCAAACATCAAACTTCTGGCCAGCTCTGTGGCTGTCGTTGGATGTACACAAAATGTCAACTAAAACTTTTAGGTGAGCACGTGAAAGTTTCAGGTGAGCACTTAAAATTGTCAGGTTAGCATGTAAAAGTTTCAAGTGCGCACGTGAAATTATATATATATATATTTTTACCTTTTCTTGTCCCTCTAGGGGCTCCGTAAAGAAAACGGTCAGGTGTGCATCTGAAGCATTTCTGGTGCGCACTATGGTTTTAGGTGAGCACGTAAAAGTTTCTGGTGAGCACGTGAAAGTTTCTGGTGAGCACGTAAAAGTTTCTAGTGAGCACGTGAAAGTTTCTGGTGAGCACGTAAAAGTTTCTAGAGAGCACGTGAAAGTTTCTAGAGAGCACGTGAAAGTTTCTAGAGAGCACGTGAAAGTTTCTGGTGAGCACGTAAAAGTTTCAAATGCGCACGCGAAAGTTTTAAGTGAGCACATGAAATTATTATCATTTTTTTTACCTTGTCTTGTTCCTTTAGGGGCTCCGTAGATCAGAGATTTTAAAAGGGCAGGAGGAAAAAAAGGAACGAAGAAAGAAAAAAGGCACATACAGCACGTGTTTCAGTCCCTCAAAGGAGGGCACAAAAGCCTAAATATGCTTTAGTGCAGTGGTTCCCAAAGTGGGGGTCGGGACCCTTTGGGGGGTCGCGAGACATTGATAGGGGGTCATGGAATGTGTCCCAAAATCCAAAACTATGAACAATTCATGAACATTTTATCCATTATTGTGAGAATAAAAGCAAAACTTGGGGTGAAAGATTATATAAAATCATGCAAACAGAAAATGTTTTATCTGTTTTTCACATTTCTTTGTTCAAGTTTGATGCCGTGAACTCAGCAAAGTGCACATCAGTCGGTAAATTTTCTATCGATCAGTTAAATTAAGTATCCTCAGGGAGGGTTTTGTTTGTTTTTGTCTGTTTTTGGATTGTCCCATTAGTGTTGTACCACAGCAGGGGGTCGCCAGTCCCTAACGCTGCTATTTTGGGGGTCACAGGCGGAAAAGTTTGGGAACCCCTGCTTTAGTGCCCCCTCAGATGCCAAACCTTGTGCTTGAGTGACCTCCTTTATGCCAAACTTACACTAAAGTGCCTTGGGAGCCAAATGTGCCTCTATGTCTTAATGCCTGTGCACACATCTCTAGTCAAAGTTTTGCTTCATGGAAACAAACTTTTTTTTTAACCTTTCTCTTCCGTTAAATCCCAAAATGATTGTATCTTAGCTTCATTTTGTAGAACAGGTGGTGAGTTGTAATTCCTCCACTTCTAAAAACGTGATGTGTTTTTTTTTTTTTAATAACAGACAGAAATACTTTGAAATCAATGGATGTTCTGTGCAGAAACTCTCTGGACTTTGTTTGGGTTCATGGTAACTGAGGTGTAGACCTAGTGTGTAAAGACGGTGGAAACTTAAATGGTGGGACATTGATTGGCCGACGACTCTGGGGCGGGGGGAGGGAGGGAGGGAGGGAGGAGGTCCGTGTCCTCCATTTTCCTTTGCTCGCGTGTGTGGCGTCAATACGTTATTTCCTTCCTCACAGGGTCCTCCGACTTGCGTTTGTGTTTGGGTGCAAACACTGCGTATTTTTTCTATCACTGTTTAAAACACCGAGATCACACCAGAATCACTGTTTCAGGACACAACATGTGGCTGAACCTGGAGCTGCTTCTGTGTTTTTCTCTGGTTTCACCTCAGACTGAAAGTGAAAAACTGGTGATTCATGGAAAAAACATCTAAATTAGAAAACGCACTTCTCCTAAATGCACTCCTCCTGCTCGTAAATGCACTTAAGTGTTTGATTATTCCGCTTCTTGATCGTCTAATCTGACTCCAACAGTGTCAGGAGTCAGAGGGAGGATCTACGGTGCGTTCACGGACTCGTCCAAAACTCGTTCACTTCAGCTTCACAACCGCTCACTTATGTTTAAGTGTCATTTGTGGGGAAAAAGGAGCAGTTTATGGTTTCAGCTGTAGAATTCACACAAGTAGTAATAGAAAAAACCTTAAAGTGGTTAATAGATAAGAAACATGTTACTTTGGGTGTTAAGGGTGTTGACCAACATTTCAAAGTTTTTAGCTTCATTATCTTTTAGTATTTTTAATTTGAGCACCCAAAAATGTCAGGTGGCTCAACCAAATATATGAAAATATATTTATATGTTCCTGTTATTTTTTCTGTGTGAAATTATTGGCAAGTATCTCTCAAGTGTCTGTAGTGACTCATACATTTTCATTTTGTGTGTTTCATTTCTTTTACTTGTGAATAAGATAAATAATTTGATGTTAAAATAACATTTCACATTATTACATTGGTTGTNAGTAATAGAAAAAACCTTAAAGTGGTTAATAGATAAGAAACATGTTACTTTGGGTGTTAAGGGTGTTGACCAACATTTCAAAGTTTTTAGCTTCATTATCTTTTAGTATTTTTAATTTGAGCACCCAAAAATGTCAGGTGGCTCAACCAAATATATGAAAATATATTTATATGTTCCTGTTATTTTTTCTGTGTGAAATTATTGGCAAGTATCTCTCAAGTGTCTGTAGTGACTCATACATTTTCATTTTGTGTGTTTCATTTCTTTTACTTGTGAATAAGATAAATAATTTGATGTTAAAATAACATTTCACATTATTACATTGGTTGTTCCACCTGACATGGAAATTGTTCCAGTCACCAATGAAGTGAAAAAACCTTTTTTATCAGTATTTCAGAGAAATCTACAAACTTTTCCACTTGGTCACAAATGTCATTTGGGCTCCTCTGGCTGATGCAGTTTCCTGTTTCCTGTTTTATTCTCTTCACTTTAAAATAAAAGTCTAATGTTACGGTTGCACCACCCTGACATTTGACAAGGTGAAAATTACGGGACAAAAGTTTTTTACATTTCTCAACAGCTTTAAAATTCTTTTTATTTGCAAAGAATGTTTTATTTAAAAAGGTTCAAGCATAAAATAATGCCACTGTATTTTTAATTTCCATTTACAATAACTGACATTCAATTTTTAGAGTTTAATTACTGTGGATACTTGTCAGGACGGTTGCACCACCTGACNGGACAACATGGGACATATAACACACTCCCTGTCACACTCAAGTGTTACCTCTTTTTATTTTTCGGACGTGTAGCAGCAGAAAGTGAAGTTGTTTTGAGTTTCTCCTGGAGGCTAAAGACGCCTGGTCCCCGTTTAGGAGAAAACTCCATCCATGATCCACGGGGATGTGAGTTTGTTGGGCGGATACACAGAAACACAGGAGAGAGGAGGGAAAGAGGTGTTTTTTTTCCACTGGGGAACTAAAAGGTGGATTTGGAGCTGAAGTTATGAAAATGACCGGAGCCATGGAAACTTCTTTCAAACTGGCTTTGAAGAAACCGCCCTCGCTGCGGTCAGCAGAGGTGAGCAAAACGACCGCTCCTCTAATTAGCATGGAGGTGCTAATGTTAGCAGATCCATGTGTTTGAAAACTACAACTTCTGTCAGCACACTGTCACTGAAAGGGCAAAATAAGTTAATAAGAGGACACAATACCCTGTTAATTGTCTCAGTCACATTAATAATAGTCTTAATAAATAACTTAACTGTTATTAACGTCCACTTTTAACCCTAACATGCACAGTTTGGGTCCTTTTCCCTATTTAATTCCCTATAAATTCCCTATAAATTCCCTTAATAGAGTCAGAATAGCTTTAAATGAAAAAAAAAATCAAATATAAACTATAAGAAGTGTGTAAGAGGCTTTAATAGTTGGGTGAATTCAGGTAAAACTGTGACAGCTTAAAGAAAAAGCCTATAAACTATTTATTACATGTTAATAAGAATAACTAACTTTGTTTTTCTGCTGTATAAGTGCTTGAAAATTTGCACAGATGGTTCCATGTTATGCCATTTGCAGGCAAAATTAATTATGACTGTCTTTGTCAATTATTTGTCTTATAACAATTCACAGCATCTGTCCATACTTAAAGGGTTAAAGGGACAGTGAGGACTTTCTGGGGGATCTTGAAAAATTATCATCTCTAGATATGTGTCCGATCATAATTCACGAATGAAAATGAGTTTATCAGCATTAAAATAGGTTATTTCGAAAAGCTAATTCTGTCAAACTGATGAACAGCGTCATTGCGCTGGCATATACATGGGTCAATGACGTGACGTCCCTTTTTTGTGTCCTAGTGCAATATTTCCTTCCATCATGAATTGAGTATTTCATCACATGTATTTCTTTATTCTAAGAAACCTGTGTTATTTGACCACATCTTTAAACTATTAAAATATAACATGTTTTTTTGTGTTTTGGTTCCTCAAACCCCCAAAATGTCAGGTGGTGCAACCGTCCTGACAAGTATCCACAGTAATTAAACTCTAAAAATTGAATGTCAGTTATTGTAAATGGAAATTAAAAATACAGTGGAATTATTTTATGCTTGAACCTTTTTAAATAAAACATTCTTTGCAAATAAAAAGAATTTTTAAGCTGTTGAGAAATTTAAAAAACTTTTGTCCCGTAATTTTCACCTTGTCAAATGTCAGGGTGGTGCAACCGTAACATTAGACTTTTATTTTAAAGTGAAGAGAATAAAACAGGAAACAGGAAACTGCATCAGCCAGAGGAGCCCAAATGACATTTGTGACCAAGTGGAAAAGTTTGTAGATTTCTCTGAAATACTGATAAAAAAGGTTTTTTCACTTCATTGGTGACTGGAACAATTTCCATGTCAGGTGGAACAACCAATGTAATAATGTGAAATGTTATTTTAACATCAAATTATTTATCTTATTCACAAGTAAAAGAAATGAAACACACAAAATGAAAATGTATGAGTCACTACAGACACTTGAGAGATACTTGCCAATAATTTCACACAGAAAAAATAACAGGAACATATAAATATATTTTCATATATTTGGTTGCACCACCTGACATTTTTGGTATTTTTGACAATTCCTAGTCTGTTTCTTAAAGATGCTTGGCANCAGGAAACTGCATCAGCCAGAGGAGCCCAAATGACATTTGTGACCAAGTGGAAAAGTTTGTAGATTTCTCTGAAATACTGATAAAAAAGGTTTTTTCACTTCATTGGTGACTGGAACAATTTCCATGTCAGGTGGAACAACCAATGTAATAATGTGAAATGTTATTTTAACATCAAATTATTTATCTTATTCACAAGTAAAAGAAATGAAACACACAAAATGAAAATGTATGAGTCACTACAGACACTTGAGAGATACTTGCCAATAATTTCACACAGAAAAAATAACAGGAACATATAAATATATTTTCATATATTTGGTTGCACCACCTGACATTTTTGGTATTTTTGACAATTCCTAGTCTGTTTCTTAAAGATGCTTGGCAATAAAGGTAATTCTGATTCTGATTCTGATGTCGGTTTGGACCGTAAAGGCTACAACACAAGCAAAAGACTAAACCACAGGCTGAGGGATAAAACACTCACGACAGGATGAAACATAGACTAAAAGCCAATACACAGGTTAAAAGCTAAACTGCTTGTGTCAATGTTCATTCCTGTCCACATGCAGCACTTTTAATGATCTGAAAACCTCATAGTCCATCAATAAAAGGAAGAACCAAGCTACGTTTGCTCTGCTCGGTAGATGAGCACTGGCAGGACTCCACACCAGTGTTTCTCAACCAGAGAGCCGTGTTACTGGAAGCTACCTTTGCAAGAGCAACAATCTTAGTCGTGAAAAGTGGCAAAAATGACTTGAAGTAGTTGGAAAAAATCATAAACTGTAAAAACCATAGACTGTATAATGAGTGGACGTAACGACATTCGGCTCGCCCCCTGGTGTCTGGCTGCAGCATAGGTCATAAGCCCCGCCTCCCCATGTATTCCAGATATGAGCCGGGAAAACTATAAAAAATGACGATGCCTCGTAGAAACGTTTCTCTCATCTTTACGCTAAGGTGGTATGACAAGTCATTTGGCTGCATGGTGTTCAGGAGTTTTTTTTCCTGAGAAGTTAGTTTCTCATTAGTTATTGGACGTTAAAAACCTCGATATAAGTTTCGTTTTACGATAGTTGACAGCTGCCGGTCATGAGTAGTTTTTATCGGGGATATAAGAAACTTCAGGAAAGAGCCAAAAGGAGACTATACCTTCTGAAGAAGAAGAAATAAATATTTTTATTTCTCTTTTTTTACTTGGCTCCACCGGAAATTCTCTACTGCGCAGACTCTGGCTGCACAATGGCGACTAGAGAAACTGGGTTTTTTGGCTTCAAAAACGTAGAACGGTGACAGGCGGAAGCACGCTGTCCATTCTATATACAGTCATTGGTAGAAAATGGGAGAAACTTGGAAAATAGTAAGAAAGTAGCAAAACTTTCCAAAGTCAGACATTTTTTTAAACAGCCTTTTTAATTGAGCTTGTGGTAATATTCTAATTTTCTGAAACACTGAATTTTGGGTTTTCATTATCTTTAAGCCGTAATAAAGGCTTAAAATAATTCACTCTAGTTATAATGAGTTGCTGTAATATCTTGGTTTCACTTTCTGATTGAGGGACCAAAATAGTTTAACTTTCTCATGATATTATTCTTTAAATGTGTAGGACTTGAAGGGACTTGATTTTTTTAAAACACAAGAGAGAAAGTGAAGAGTTGGGCGTGTGACTCGGTTGAGTTTGGGAGAGACCTTTGATTCAATGCTTTTTGGACCTGAAAGTACGGTAAAATCCCAGCTTATTCCAAATCCCTGGATATAACTTGTGCAATCTTTGGCTTGAATGAAGCCTGTTACATTTAATTACCTCTGCTTTCTCATACCTCCTCCTCCTCCTCTGTCTCCTCCTAACACGAAGCTGTGGAAACACAGCTGGCTTGTCATTGCTTTGCCCAAAAATAGCTCCAGCCGGGTGCACTGCCCTCCTCCTCCTCAGTGTTCAACTGCAGGGGAAAGTTTTGTAATGCAAGCAGAATCAGAGTCCAAACATTTTTCTCCTCACTCTTCAGTTTTTGCATGACACTTTTGAAAAGGTCCCTTTTACATCTCTAATCCTCTGTTTGTTTGTAGGTGCACGGCCTGTAGAAAGCCTCTTTCACGCTGCTATAGAGGCCTTTTGTGCACACTTGTGCGGACCATAACAAGCCAGTTTGGTGCATAAATGCATGACACAGTTATCGCAGTGAGGTGGATCTGTGATCTATAAATAAACAACATGATAGGCAGGACTTTGAGGAAAAAGCTAAATTTAACCATATCCTCCTGAACCGAGTAGAAAATGTCACTTTGAACACTTTCTCTTTTATCCTCAGCATCATGAAGAATCATATAGGTATAGTCGAGATGAAAACACTTGAATTATATTAATAATTAAACAAACCAGACATATTACGACAAGCATCTGTGATGTTGCTTCAGCCAAGTATTAAGCAGTTGACAGTAATACAGACGGACTGAATCAATAAACCCTGCCCACACTAATAAAAAAAACACCCTCAGACAACCACAGCCTCGTTAATCTGCTCACTGAATCAAAACTGACTCACTAGTTTTTCAAACCTTAGGCAAATATCAACACTCTTACAGAATCTGAGTTAAAAACAGTTTAAAGTAGCTTTAAGTAAAAAAAAAAAAAGAACCTCAACTCTGAAATAACCACGATAGAATGACTTGATTTGTTTTAATTTGACAGTTTTTACAAGCCTAGTAGTGGTGAATAATTGAAAAAGAGGGAGGTAAAAGATAGTAAAACCCTCTTTAGTCAGGTATAGGGATAGTTTCATGAGATCATTGATTTGTTTACTGATGTGATACTCAAAGGAACACAGTGTAGAGGTACCAACATGGAATCACACACCCACACACGTTTATTTCCTCCACCAAGATCTGCAACTTCATAGCTTCAAGCTTCATTTTTCTGTAACAGTTTCTGATGGCGGGTGCAGACATTTAAATGGCATGGATAGAAGAAAGAAAAGCAAACACAGCACATGTTTTAGCTTCCCCGAAAAGGCACTTGAGCGTATTTTGGCGCTCAGGGAAACACTGAAGCACATTTTGGCATCAAAAAGGGCAATTTAGCAACTGTTTGACACTCTGGGCGCTTTAGCACGTGTTTTGGCTCCTTAAGCCTCGTTTCCACCAGGCAGTCTGGTACGGATCAGTACAGTCTGGTACGGATCAGTACAGTTTGGTACGGGTCAGGTCGGTAAAGCCTGATCCTGTGCGCGTTTCCACAGCCAACCGTACCCTGCTTGATGGGCCGGATGTGGAGAGCCTCGTCAGCTACGTAACAGCGTGACGTCACTGCAGCGCTACACAGTGTACCCCGCGAATAAATGCAACAATGAAGAAATTAGTGGCATTGTGAACAAAGAGCAACGATGGAGGACATCCAGCAACTCTTCTACTTTGTGATCAGCTGTGGCTCTTTATTCCATAAAGAAATGAAGCTTTGTTCCAGGAAAGGCTGCGTGCGGGGTTGTGTGTTGGGAAGTTACCGATCTTTGGACCAATCAACTACCGCTGTGATTATAGCCGCACCCCTGGGGTTGGTTTGGAGCAGCTTGGCACCCCAATGGAAGGGTACTGAAAAGAGGAGCGGTACAGGTCGCTTATTAGGGGAACCGTCCCAGTTTTAGTCTATGGAAACGCCACAACATGCGTACAGTACCGAGACGAACCAAAACGATCCGCTTGGTGGAAACGAGGCTTAGTAAAAGAGTCTAGTGGACTCTTTAGAGTGTGTTTTGGCACCAATGAGTACACTTTGGTTATAAGGAAGGCCATCCATCCATTTTCTATACCGTCTATCCTGCTATTCAGGGTCGCGGGTGGCTGGAGCCTATCCCAGCTGTCATTGGGCGAGAGGCGGGGTACACCCTGTATTGGTCGCCAGTCAATCGCAGGGCTGACATAGAGACAAACAACCATTCACGCGCACACTTACACCTACGGTCAATTTAGAATAATCAGTTAACCTAACGTGGGCATGTTTTTGGACTGTGGGAGGAAGCTGGAGTACCAGGAGAGAACCCACGCATGCACAGGGAGAACATGAACACACAGAAAGGCCAACCATGCCCGAACGGGGAATCGACCTTTTTGCTGTGAGGCTGAAGCGCTACCCGCTGGGCCACCGTGCAGCCCTATAAGGAGGGCACTTGAGCTTATTTTGGCTCCCAGTAAGGAACTTAAACACATGTTTTGGCTCCCTAGAGGTCCCTTCAGGAAAGGTTTTGGTTCCCAAGTTTGCACTTGAACTTTTATTTTGGCATCAAAGAGTGGAATTTAGCACTTGCTTGGCTCTTCAGAGGCACTCAACCTTATTTTAGCTCCCTATAGGAGACCTCAGCATGTTTTGGCTCCTAAGACGGCACTTGAGCATGTGTCTGGGCAGTTTATTATGTTTTAATCAAAGAGGCAGAGTATGTGGTTTACCAACCAGGAGGGCACTCCTGCAATTGTTTTGCTCCAATCAATCATGTGTTTTACTCCAAAGGGGGCACCATAGGGGGTATTTGGCTCCAATCAGGGCCAACGTTATAAGGGATCTTAACAGATCAGGCTCTAAGAGTTTTAAATCGACATTTTTCACCATTTATAACTATAAATGATTTGAATGAAATGTAAAATAACCAGTTGATGAATTACTAATAAAAATGTTGGTTGGCTCAGGACAAGTATTGTTACCATATAAGGTTAAAATTTGGCGGTTTCGTTTTCAGAATTGTCTCGGTTAAAGGTTTTCCTCTTTGAGTCTGTCAGCTGGATTTCTTGGGGTTGCAGATGTGCTGTAGGTGCGTCTGTCTACTGTCCAGATGTTTGGCTCTGTGTCTAATCTCTTTCTCTCACCGCAGCTTTTACGCCTCGTCAACCTTTTCCCAGTTGCTTTGTTTTTCCTCTCGCTGCCCACCTTTCTCAGTGCCATCTAGACGCCTCGGTGCTATAGCCGACAAGAAATCCCGTCGGGTGATTTATGGTGGTTTTGGCTGCTTTCTGTACAGATTGGACATTTATGGGAACTCCAACCATCACAAAACCACAGGCTCTCCAGGGACGCAGCGAGTGAGAGAGTGAAAAAAAAAAAACAAGCTGCAGCGGCGACTCCTTCTTTCTGAGCCGCCATGAGCAGAACTTCTGGAGGAGGAGGAGGAGGAGGAGGAGGTGCAGAGACCAGTGTGTGGTTCTTGGAGTGTGTGTAAAGAAACGGTGTTTGAGAAAAGTTACCAAAGAGGGTGGTTTTCTCAGTGCTGACGCAGCTCCACAAATTAGAGGATTATTCTGCTGGATTTTAAAGTTTGTGCCAAACGCTCAGGTTTTCTGTCTGTTTTCACCGAGTCCTGGTGCAATCTGCGCCGTCAGCAGAGACACTACAGAGGATGTTGTTCTCCTCTCTTGGAGACTCTCATTTCTACTCTCACAGTCTGAAGAACAGCTGCCACACATCTGAAAACACAAGAACAAGATTGTCCTTCTGTGTTCTGGCTTTTTTTTTTGCACTCCCAAATACAAATACACATTAAGTCCTCCAGTGTCAATGATAGACACCTACATGAGGAATTAAAAGTCTAGAATGCCTCATGAAACTTTAAAACACTCTAAAAAGAACTTTTCAAACACTTGAAAATACTTTTCTGAACTTTAAACTCTAAAAGAAGTTGTGGTTTGCCTTTTCCTTAGAGCCAGGTGCCTACTCTGAGGTGTAAATGTGGAACTGAAGCCTTTTGGTTTCAGGTGTTGCACTCTGGTTTTGACTCTTGAAGGAAGTAGATTGAAGTCAGATTGAGTCTCAGTCTGTGGGAAACGATACAAAATGTAAAGATCTGCTCCTGGGTTCACTGAGTGCAGACTTGCTGTACATTTTAAGTATTCATGCCATGGCTGAACGGTTTTAGAAAAAGATCTAATTGCGATTTTTCTGGCAGATATAGCGATTTCAATTCGATGCACGATTTTCTTCGAATCAAACTTTTGTGAAATTTTCACAACTTACAGCAAATTTATAAACTTGACAGAAAATTACACCAAACCTTTGAAACTTTAAAAGCTTTTACTCTAATACAAGGATGAAAATAAAAACTGAAGGTAAGAATTGTTTGCGACTTTGAGATAAAAGGTCAATATTTTAATATGAAAAGTGGAAATTTTGAGAAATAAAGACAAAATTCTAAGACAAAAAGTCAATAAACTTCTAGAGTTTAAGAAATCAATTTAACATCATGTGGAAAAAGTCCAAACTTTCTCATTTAAGGTCAAAATTTTAAGATGACAAAAGTCTAAGATAAAAAGTCTATGTTTTGAAACAAAGGCAGTGTTTGAGATAAAAAGTTACAATTTTGACAAAAAGTCAAAATTTTACGAAATAAATACAAAATTAAGGAATAAAAGGCAAAAAAAAAAAAGTTAAAGGAAGATTTTTAGATAAAAAGTTGATTTTTGACTTTTCTCAAATCCCAGAGTTTAACACCTATTCTTGTTATTTCTAAACCGGACTTTCTGAATTGTATTTTTAGTTATAAAAACTGAAGAAGAAAAAGAGCTATCTTTGACTCTTAACTTTAAAAAATAACGTAGTGCCAAATATTCTTAATTGTGTCAAGTTACATAAAGTAAAATAAAATACAAAACAATTTTTAAAAAACCAACAATCCCAAGGAAACAAAGGATTTTCCCAACAGTCTCACACTCAAGACACGTGTGTGTGAAACAGCTGATATAACAGATCCTGGGTCAGTCAGGAGCAAAAAAATCTCAGCTTTAGCGATCACATGATCACGATGTTTGAAATTGCGATTTCGATCAGAAAACGATAAATCGTTCAGCCCTAGCATCTGATGCAGAATTCTGTGGTTCAGTCGTTGTTCGAGCACAGTTCCTGAATCTTCCCCAGCCCCAAAAATTCCCAGCACTACACCCTGAACATCAAACTTTCAAGCACTCTTCTTTTCTTCTGTGTTTTGATGCGGCTGGTTGAATCCGCTGATAATTTTAAGAGCTCCAGCTCCAGCCACAGACAGAGCGATGACATCATGATCTTCTGCAGACGGATGTGTTCATTCATTAGAGCGACTCACCGAGCCAGAACTCTCCGAGAGCTTGAACCTTCACCACACTTCACAGATGAGCCCTCAGGCCTCTGTCAAGAAAACTCTGGTGTCAAACTGGTTTGCACTTCAGCTGTGTGAGCTCATGCATGTTTGCTGTCTGAACTGAGCTTTTACACATCTAACAAACTCAAAAAACGCTCTAGAAGTCAGTCCTTAAGTGAGCGAGAGACGAGAAACTGCTGCAAGAAATGTATGAAAAAATGAATCTTCCCCAGCAGCTACAGCTCACCCTGTTTTATAGATCTGTGCAGGAATGTATCAAATGTCACAGGTGAGCATACCTGTTCTCTAATCACCAGTGTCAGGCTCTGAGCTCTCAGAAAGAGACAGGCCATGCTGCTGTGTGAGAGCAGTGGGAGGATATTTCAGCATCTTGTACCAACAACGCCACGATGCTTCAGGCAAAACCGGTGACAGCTGAAGTAAAAATGACAGGAAGCAGGAGACAGACAGACATTTTGAAAGGCAGAAACACACTCACAGATCATGTTTGATCCTCCAGAAAAGCCACTTTGGCACAAATTTTGGCTCCCAGGAGAGCAGTTTATCATGTTGTAACCAGCTAAAGAGCCAGATTAGTGTGTTTTGCAAACAAGATCGGCACTTAAGCATGTGTTTTGGCTCCCAAAAAGGCAATATAGTGCAAATTTGGTACCAAAGAGGGAACTATAGTGTGTGCTTTGGCTCACTTCAACAAGGATTAGGCTCCTGAGAGGGCAATTTAGCATATGCTTTGGTTTCCAGGAGGTCAGTTTAATGTGTTATAACCAGCCAAAGACGCAGATTCGTGTGGTCTATTTGATACTTATCTCACTGAAAACAGAGTAATATTGGTGTCACAGTGTGTGGTTACAGCTTATCAAAGCACAAAGGCTTTTCTTTACTGGCCAACTACAAAATTGACCAATCATGCTTGGTTGTTTACCAAATGTGAGCATGAACTAGGGCTGAACAATTTATCGTTTTCTGATCGAAATCGCAATTTCAACTATTGTGATCATGTGATCACTAAAGCTGCGACTTTTTCCTGCTCCTGACTGACCCAGGATCTGTTGTGTCAGCTGTTTCTCACACACACACACACACACACACACACACACACACACACACACACACACGTCTTGAGTGTGAGACAGTTGGGAAAAATCTTTTTTTCCTGTGATTGTTGAATTTTGTTTTTAGTTGTTTTGTATTTTACTTTATGCAACTTGACACAATTAATAATATTTTGCACTACATTATTTTTAAAAGTTAAGAGTCAAAGATAGCTCTTTTTGTCTTTTTGAGACTTTTTGTCTCAGAATTGTGTCTTTATTTCTCAAAATTTCCACTTTTCATATTAAAATACTGACCTTTTATCGGAAAGTCGGAAACAACTCTTACCTTCAGTTTTTATTTTCATCCTCGCATTAGAGTAAAAAGCTTTTGGTGTTTCGATGGTTTGATGTTATTTTCTGTCAAGTTTGTAAATGTTGCTGTAAATTGTGAAAGTTTCCCTAAAGTTTGATTTAAAGAAAATCGTGAATCGAATTGAAATCGCTGTTTCTGCCAGAAAAATCGCAATTAGATCTTTTTCTAAAACCGTTCAGCCCTAGCAGACGCTCAATTATTCTAAGGAGGTTTCGGTTGATGCTTTCAGCAGCAAATACAGCAACTTTATGGAAAAGAGGCTGTGAGGATTTTCTAAGTGATCTTGAAAAAGTCTCATCTCAGGATATGTGCCTGATCATAATTCACAATTTATAGTGAGATAGATTATCTCTTCCTAAATGCTATGTCTCAGCTTCCTGAATACCCTTTGTTGATCCTGCAATATTTTGTTGCATCAATTATGTGTTTTGGTGAAACAAGGATGGCTCGTCTATTATTGAAGTTAAATGTTTTGGCGCATCAAAGAATCACGTCATGCTTAGATTTTGTTTTTTTTATCCTTGAGAAATAACTAACATGACGAACCCTCAGTGTCACAAAGGTGTTTGTATGAACTTTCACTGCACACAGGCGTCGTTGAGATTATCTGATTGAGTTTCGATACTTTCCCACAGTCTCTTTGAGTTTGTTTTTGTTGCTCAACTCGTTGGCAGCCTTGTGAGTTTGTTGATTCGAAACTGACGTGTGGTGACACTTCCTGTCACAGAGACACACATTCAGCCACATAAACACAGCTGATAGTTTTTCCGCCAGACGAATATTACGCACATATATGTCGGTGAGGAAGAGAGACGGGCACATGTAGGGTGAGACAGGCACCTGTAGGTTAGGGCTGAACGATTTATCGTTTTCTGATGGAAATCGCAATTTCAGACATCATGATCATGTGATCGTCAAAGCTGCGATTTTTTTGCTCCTGACTGACCCAGGATCTGTTGTCACTTGTTTTACACACACACACACACATGAAAAAAGTCCAGTTTAGACATGGAAAGAATTGTATTTTAAGGTCAGAAATTAAACTATTAACCTCAAAATCGTTTTTCTTTCTCAAAAATTTAGACATATTTAATAATGTTGTCTTAATTTCTCATAATTTTGACTTTTTACATCAAAATTCTTACTTTTTATTTCAAATATTACCTTTATTCCAAAATGTTGACGTCTTACCTGGAAATTTTGACATTTATCTCAGACTTTTGTCTTTATCTCAAGATTTTGACCTTAAATGTGAAAGGTTAGACTTTTTTTTCCACATAATGTTAAATTGATTTCTTAAAATTTGGACTCTTATCTTAAAATTTTGACTTTTTTTCTCAGAATTTTATTCTTAAAATATTGTCCTTTTATCTAAAAGTCAGAAACAATTCTTACCTTCAGTTTTCATCTTTGCAGTAGAGTAAAAGCTTTTGATGTTTCAATGGTTTGATGTAATTTTCTGTCAAGTTTGTAAATGTTTCTGTACATTGTGAAAACTTCACTGACGCTTGATTTGAAGAAAAATCGCGTATTGAATTGAAATCGCAATATCTGCCAGAAAAATCGCAATTAGATCTTTTTACAAAATCGTTCAGCTCTACTGTAGGTGATGAAAAGTGATGTTTGAGAGAGAGCTGCAGAGATGGTTTGACAGAGAAATGAAACTTGAGTTAGCAGAGGTGGAGCAGAGGGGGGGTGGGGGGTGGTATGAGTTTAAGAGTCAGATTGAGAGAAGCTGCAAACAAATTATTCGCTGAGTCTATTTTTAAAAACGCCGTGTCCAATGTGACAAAAACAACTTACATCGTGCTGACTGAAACATGTGACGCATCAAAGAGCAGCTCAGTTTGTTTCTTTGTGTGAATACTTGACAGAGAGACATCATGAGAAGGAATCTGAAAGAGTAGATCTAGATTAAAACAGAAAAGGTGTTCTAACTCCAAAAATAGAAAAAGATGCCTAGAGAATGGGTGTGAATCTTTCTTTCTTTGTTTTTTTTCCAGTCCAATCCACACCCATGATGTCAGATAGATTTTCAAACTTGTACTCACATGAGCCAAGCGCTGTATATGAAGTTTTAGTTTGACCTATTCCCAAATGACGTTGCATTGTTTTGTGGCCGAGCCAGACTCGATTCTTTTGCCGATGACTGTGTAATTTTTCTGGAATAATCTGCACGGTGCCAGTGTGCAGCGGTCTCGATGAAATTAATGAAGTGTTTTTCATGCACCGGTGATGTCAGCCTGATCATGGCTTTTTGATGCTCCATTTGTGGTCGACTGGGTTGGATTGCTTCAAAGCAACTGAAAACTTCAAACCTTGAGAATTTGTTTCAACCATAGATTTTATCCTTGACAGATTCAACAGATTTACTGAGCGTCTGATGCTGTGGCTGATTACATTGCTCCATTTCTTTCCAATCTTTATTGACAGATAAATGCATACTGGAGCTGTACAATATGTTTTTCAGTATCGTCATTGCAGTATGCCCATGTGCAATATTCATATCGCAAGGTTATACGATTTATTTGAGCCTTTTAATTAAGTTTCTGTAACCTATCTACACCCAATCTTATTACTTATGAATCTAAATTAGCCTCCATTTATATGTTTGACTACATTACATGCAATAATTCACAGTTATTTCACCTTCTCAGCGCTCTGTCATCTCAACTGGGTCAATGACGTGACGTCCCTTTTTTTGTGTCCGAGTGCAATATTTCCTTCCATCATGAATTGAATATTTCATCACATGTATTTCTTTATTCTATGAAACCTGTGTTATTTGAACACAACTTTAAACTATTAAAATATAACATGTTTTTTTGTGTTTTGGTTCCTCAAACCCCCAAAATGTCAGGTGGTGCAACCGTCCTGACAAGTATCCACAGTAATTAAACTCTAAAAATTGAATGTCAGTTATTGTAAGTGGAAATTAAAAACACAGTGACATTATTTTATGCTTGAACCTTTTTAAATAAAACATTCTTTACAAATAAAAAGAATTTTAAAGCTGTTGAGAAATGTAAAAAACTTTTGTCCCGTAATTTTCACCTTGTCAAATGTCAGGGTGGTGCAACCGTAACATTAGACTTTTATTTTAAAGTGAAGAGAATAAAACAGGAAACAGGAAACTGCATCAGCCAGAGGAGCCCAAATGACATTTGTGACCAAGTGGAAAAGTTTGTAGATTTTTTCCAACTATTTCAAGCCCCGCCTCCCCATGTATTCCAGATATGAGAGAAAACTTTAAAAAATTACGATACCTCATAGAAACGTTTCTCTCATCTTTGCGCTAAGGTAGTATGACGATGTCATCTGGCTGCATGGTGTTCAGGTGTTTTTTTTCTGAGAAGTTAAAAACCGTGATATAAGTTTCGTTTTACGATAGTTGACAGCTGCCGTTCGTGAGTAGTTTTTATCGGGGATATAAGAAACTTCTGGAAAGAGCCAAAAGGAGACTAAACCTTCTGAAGAAGAAGAAATAAATATCTTTATTTCTCTTTTTTACTTGGCTCCACCGGAAATTCTCTACTGCATTTTTGGGTGCCAAATTAAAAATACTAAAAAATAATGAACCTAAAAACTTTGAAATGTTGGTCAACTACTGAAATCTGTTAGAAAACATAATTCTTCACTCAGAAATATGTTTTTTATCCACTTTCAAAGAACTTTTTAAAAATACGTTTTTAGACCCTCTTTTTGTCATTGACCCACCTGCTGTTATCAGGGTTTGGCAGAGTGACGTACAGCGTGAGTGGTCGACACTTCCAGGGTTAAAGGCAGCAGCTTCCAGATCTATGCTTTGTTTTCAGTCAGAACAGTCTCTCTGTTTGTTTTACAGCTCTAAGTTTGGATCTTCTGATTGCCCATTTTATTGTTTATTTCACATCCTCAATCACAGACTGTATGATTTTATGAGCTGCTATAAAACTTGAACCCTGTTGTAGTTTAATGTCAAAGTAAAGCGTGGCTTATAGTTTATTTTGCTTCCTGCAGAAATAACCCTTTATCTCTTCCTAAGGTGGACTTTTTTCTCAAAACGCATTATGCCTGTTCTAGAAATGTCTCTAAACTTTCATGAATTCACATCTCGGGAAAAAGATGATTCGTAAGGCAAAATGCAGGAGGTGGACAAACTACGAGCCACTGCAATTAAAAAGTCTGACTTAATATGAGAAGAATAGCTATCAAGAAATATGACAGATCAGTATTAATAATTAACAATAGGATATCAACATGATTAAGACTCTTTGCCAAAGTGGTTAATGTTCACAGACGCAGATAGAGAGAGAGGTGATTAGGTGAGAGTCTGTTATCAGCATTTCTGGGAGAGTCACGGAGAATTCAGCTGGGCATAGAGAAACATATCACTATATATTTTTTCTTAATATCTTGCAGCCATAGTTTCCGCTGACAGGAACTCAGAAATACAGGACTGATTGCTGATTCTTAAACACTCATTGAGATCCCATGATGTCAGGGTTTTTCAGTTACTTTGAAATCCTCAAACATGGTAATAAATTTGAGTTTTGTGTCATAAAGCTGACATTTTTATCACCTTGGATTGCCTACGTGCATAGAAGCGCCCGTGACCCTGTAACTGCTGGTTCGGTGACGTACTCGACCGACAGAAGTAGATACTGTAGCTACGAACACATTCGAGCTTTCAGCTAAGATTCAGTAAATCCTGCATGACGTAAACGCAGCACGAGTTCATAAAGTACACAAACCCACACTCTCAACCCTCACATGCCAGAAACAACATCAACAAACCTGAATGTGCCAACAAACTGCAGGCTTGAGAGAGAGAGTCTGAAATTAAAAGGATACAGAGGAGTCAGTGTGAGGGGCAGACAGAGAGGGGGAAGCAGGGGAAGACGGTGTGTGTGTGTGTGTGTGTGTGTGTGAGTGTTAGTGTTTAAACGGGTGAATAAACACAGCCTTCCCCTGACCTGCAGCACTAAAAGCTCTCCTTGTGGAGCCAATAAAAGCTGTGCCTGACTGAACTGGAGGACAGACCATCACACACTGTAGTATCTTAAGGTTTGTGGACCAGTCTCTGCTGTTTGTTTCCAGGATCTGTGACACCTGCAAACTAAATACACACACGCACACACACACACACACATACGACTCTCCTGAAGCTACAAGAACGAATCATTTGGATGAAGCAGCTCGAAGTCAAAGCACTTATGAATTTCATGGCCAATTTAACCAGAAATTTTTGACGTCATGGATCCAGAGTAGCAACACAAACTTCTTAAACTCAAATGACTGAATTTAGGCTTGGGTCTTTCACTGTTGTGGCCAAAGATTATTAAAAAAAAAAAAAAAAAAAAAAACTTTGTGAGCACAAGAACAAGACCATAAACTGTATAAAACATGGACGTTTCTCATTAGTTATTGGACGTAAAAAACCGTGATATAAGTTTCGCGTTATGATAGTTGACAGCTGCTGTTCGTGAGTAGTTTTTATCGGGGATGTAAGAAACTACGGGAACGAGCCAAAAGGAGACTAAACCTTCAAAAGAAGGAGAAATAAATATTTTTATTTCTCTTTTCCACCGGAAATTCTCTACTGCGCAGACTCTGGCTGCACAATGGCGGCCAGAGAAACGGGGTTTTTGGCTTCAAAATCGTAGAACGGTGACAGGCGGCGCCACGCTGTCCATTCTATATACAGCATTAATCCCCAACCTGTGGACCGTGGACCCCTGGTGGGCCGCGGAATATCGTAAGTGGGCTGCCAAATTATATCTGAAATAGTCTGAATTTTCATGAAGGGTAATTATATAAAGATACGGAATAATGTTTAAAATGTCAAAACTTAGTTACATCTTTGAGGATATTAAACATCTTAAAACATTTGTGTTCAAGTAAATTCCTTTAAAAAGGCATGTTAAAGCACAATATGTAGCATGACTCCAAATTTAACAAAGCCCTGAAATGTAATAAGACAAAGTTCTGTAACCCAAAAATGTAATCACTGACCCAAAATTTAACAAATTGTTACATTGTGGGCAAACAGTGTTTATGTTTTGGGCTTGGCATTTGTTACATTATTGACTAGTTATTACATTTTGGGTTATATTACATTTTTTTTGTTGTATTTCAAGTCTTTATTACAAATTGAGCCCAAACAAGGCATTATACAGCCTCCATACTTGAAGGTTTGGAGTTGGGCCACGGAAATGTTTGAGACTTAAAAGTGGGCTCTGAACTGGGGGCGCAGATGGCCGAGTGGATATGGCCGCGCACCATGAGGTTTGCCCTCCAGCGGGTGGCCCGGGTTCGATTCCCGCCTGTGGCCTGTTTCCCGCATGTCATTCCCCACTCTCTCCCCCTTTCCTACTCTATCCACTGTCCTTCTCTATCCAATTAAAGGCAGAAAAGCCCAAAAAATATCTTAAAAAAAGTGGGCCCTGAACAGGAAAAGGTTGGGAGCCACTGATAAACAGTCAATGGCTGCAACACAGAGGCAGCTGGTGCTGGGATGTTCAAAGACCGTCTGCAAATTGCAACATGGAAACAAACACGAAAAAAGGTATTGCGGGGGGAACGCAAAAATTTTGTGAGGGAGCGCAATATTCACCCCCCCCCCCAAAAAAAAACTTGCCGTGACCCTTAGGGGGCTCCGTAATGAGCTGATATGCGTGAGTCATTCCCTGCTACTATGAACCACTACAGTCACTTATGAAACAGATTGTAAAAGAAGATACTTCTCTGACTCCATCTGCATCTGATTTACTGAAATTATGTAATTCTTTGCAAGCGGTGGTGTTGCATCAGTTAATCCGTGTAAGACGGCAGGGTAGTTAGAACGTGTGTTCATTGGCCTAATGATGCGATAATCCAAAAGTGTTTACTCATCCAGTTATAAGCTCATCAGTAGAAACAGCACCATGTAATAGCTTCACCATTAAAACCTGTTTCCCTCAGTCCCTCATTCACACAGCAGCTCACAACAACAGCCGGGCATTGTCCCAGCAGGTATTGTTTAAATGTAAACACGTCAGCTTTTCCTGTGGGTACCGCCAACTCCACAGCACCGTCGTCCAGGGCTCCCAGTGTTCGTGTTGTGAAGTCTGCATTCCTCTCATGGCGGCAGGCGTGAACAGGCAGATATTGACAGCTTTGACCTGTTTGGGTTGTAGGGAATGTAGATCGGAGCTACAGGGGGACTCACCTTTCCGAACAAAGGCCAAACTGACAGAGTTACTGACAGNTCTGCACAGCCCCAGTGCATGCTGGTTGTGTGGTCTGGTTCATGTGGAGAAGCTGTGCTGAAAAGTCTGTTTGCAACACTGCAGATAGTGTTTTAAAAAGCCAGATAGGGTCTGTGGAAGATGATCCTGGTATCTTAAAATACACTCAGCACATTTACAACTTCCCCAGATTTATCAGCCAGATGTCGTCTGTTTTATATATCATGCTACACCGTCCTCATGTGACATGCAAAGGCTCTGCTGTCTTTGACATGACAGGAAGTGAAACTCTACTGCATCAAATATTGTTTGAAAACTTAAACTCATATTTTGAAACATACTTACCGTACATACCTGATTTAGCTTCGTATTGTTAACCTGATTTGATATCTTTGAATTCCTACCTTTGTTTGATATTGTACTTATGTAAGACAGAGGTAGCCAATAAACCTTGGAGCAGTGGTGTGCGCAGTGGCCTCATAATTGAAAAATGCACTGAACTAGGGCTGAACTATTTAACGTTTTCTGATCGAAATTTCAAACGTCGTGATCATTTGATCGTTAAAGCTGTGATTTTTTTTTGCTCCTGACTGACCCAGCATCTGTTGTTTCAGCTGTTTCACACACACACATACGTCTTGAGTGTGAGACTGTTGGAAAAAATCCTTTTTTCCTTGGGATTGTTGAATTTTGTTTTTATTTTTTTTAATTTTGTTTTATTTAACTTGACACAATTTAGAGTATTTTGCACTACATTATTTTTAAAAGTTAAGAGCCAAAGATAGCTCTTTTTGTTCATCAGTTTTTATAACTAAAAATACAATTTAAAAAGTCAGGTTTAGAAATAACAAGAATAGTTGTTACACTCTGGGTTTGATAAAAGTCAAAACTTGACTATTTTTCTAAGAATCTTCATTAAAATTCTTTTTTGCCTATTATCCTTTAATTTTGTATTTCTTTCATATAATTTTGACTAAAATCTTTGACTTTTTATATCAAAATTTCAACTTTTTATCTCAAACATGCTTTTATTTCAAACGTAGACTTTTTTATCTGAGACTTTTGTCATCTTCAAATTTGACCTTAAATGAAAAAGTTTGGACTTTTTCACATAATGTTAAACTGATTTCTTAAACTCTGGAAGTTATTGACTTTTTGTCCTAGAATTTTGTCTTTATTTCTCAAAATTTCCACTTTTCATATAAAAATATTGACCTTTTATCTCAAAGTCTGAAACAATTCTTGCCTTCTGTTTTCATTTTCCATCCTGGCATTAGAGTAAAAGCTTTTGGTGTTTCGATGGTTTGATGTAATTTTCTGTCAAGTTTGTAAATGTTACTGTAAATTGTGAAAACTTCACTTAAATTTGATTTAAAGAAAATCGTGCATCGAATTGAAATCGCTATATCTGCCACAAAAATGGCAATTACATCTTTTTCTAAACTACCCTCCTGGGAGTCGAAACACAAGCTTAAGTGCCTTCCTCTTTCTCTTTTAAGGCTAAACATGTGAGAAAGTAACCTCTTGAGACCCAAACATGAGCTTAAGTGACTTCTTTGGGGCTGAAAGAAATGATAAAAGTGCCTTCCTGGTTGGTTAAACCCCACCAATCTGCCTCTTTGGCTGGTTGAAACATGATAAACTGCTTTCTCAGGAGCCAAAAAACACACACTCAAGTCTCCTTTTGGGAGCCAAAATACACAAAAGTGTCCTCTTAGGGGCCGAACGTGTTCCCTTTTTGAAACCACATGCTGAAGTGCCATCCTCTTTCTCTTTTAAGGCTAANAAAATATTGACCTTTTATCTCAAAGTCTGAAACAATTCTTGCCTTCTGTTTTCATTTTCCATCCTGGCATTAGAGTAAAAGCTTTTGGTGTTTCGATGGTTTGATGTAATTTTCTGTCAAGTTTGTAAATGTTACTGTAAATTGTGAAAACTTCACTTAAATTTGATTTAAAGAAAATCGTGCATCGAATTGAAATCGCTATATCTGCCACAAAAATGGCAATTACATCTTTTTCTAAACTACCCTCCTGGGAGTCGAAACACAAGCTTAAGTGCCTTCCTCTTTCTCTTTTAAGGCTAAACATGTGAGAAAGTAACCTCTTGAGACCCAAACATGAGCTTAAGTGACTTCTTTGGGGCTGAAAGAAATGATAAAAGTGCCTTCCTGGTTGGTTAAACCCCACCAATCTGCCTCTTTGGCTGGTTGAAACATGATAAACTGCTTTCTCAGGAGCCAAAAAACACACACTCAAGTCTCCTTTTGGGAGCCAAAATACACAAAAGTGTCCTCTTAGGGGCCGAACGTGTTCCCTTTTTGAAACCACATGCTGAAGTGCCATCCTCTTTCTCTTTTAAGGCTAAACATGTGAGAAAGTAACCTCTTGAGACCCAAACATGAGCTTAAGTGACTTCTTTGGGGCTGAAAGAAATGATAAAAGTGCCTTCCTGGTTGGTTAAACCCCACCAATCTGCCTCTTTGGCTGGTTGAAACATGATAAACTGCTTTCTCAGGAGCCAAAAAACACACACTCAAGTCTCCTTTTGGGAGCCAAAATACACAAAAGTGTCCTCTTAGGGGCCGAACGTGTTCCCTTTTTGAAACCACATGCTGAAGTGCCATCCT
>RPOG01002265.1:0-52370 GCA_008086565.1 Thalassoma bifasciatum | reverse complement strand
TTTACTGAAATTATGTAATTCTTTGCAAGCGGTGGTGTTGCATCAGTTAATCCGTGTAAGACGGCAGGGTAGTTAGAACGTGTGTTCATTGGCCTAATGATGCGATAATCCAAAAGTGTTTACTCATCCAGTTATAAGCTCATCAGTAGAAACAGCACCATGTAATAGCTTCACCATTAAAACCTGTTTCCCTCAGTCCCTCATTCACACAGCAGCTCACAACAACAGCCGGGCATTGTCCCAGCAGGTATTGTTTAAATGTAAACACGTCAGCTTTTCCTGTGGGTACCGCCAACTCCACAGCACCGTCGTCCAGGGCTCCCAGTGTTCGTGTTGTGAAGTCTGCATTCCTCTCATGGCGGCAGGCGTGAACAGGCAGATATTGACAGCTTTGACCTGTTTGGGTTGTAGGGAATGTAGATCGGAGCTACAGGGGGACTCACCTTTCCGAACAAAGGCCAAACTGACAGAGTTACTGACAGTATGAACAGCTGATCACTCTCAGGACTAATTACTGTGTCAAGGAAGAACTCAATGAATTTTTGATCGCCTTAATTTTCATTCCAGCTGTACCCATGACCATACAGAATGTTTTTATTATCCATTGAGACATTGAAGCTTGTTAAATTTTACATGATTGATTGCTAATGGTGAGTATAATTCCTCTAACATAAAAAAAGGCGTGCTACTCGTCAGTCTGAGCTCTTCACTGTTTTGCATTTCTGAACAAAAAGTAGGCCAAGAGACATGCCGTAAAACAACCTGTTGCCACAGTTTTCTCATTAAAGCAGTTTTAAGACCTCACAAAACTGGTCTGGAATTTGTGTCAGAAAAAGAAAGCAGCAGAAACTTCCAACCATGTGTTTGTGTTTTCATTGTGGTAGTTCTCGAGGAGTTGAAGGATTTAAATATTTGTATGTTATTTTAAAGCTGATAGACACAACAGAGAGACAACAGAATATCTGTTTCTGCTGGCAATGAAGTAACAAAAAACAACTACATATCTACTTTTTTTCTAGTGGTTGGGCTCTCGAGAACTCATAAATGGGTCAATGACAAATAAAGGGTCTAAAAACGTGTTTTTAAAAAGTTCTTTGAAAATGGATAAAAAACATATTTCTGAGAGAAGAATTATGTTTTCGAACAGATTTCAGTAGTTGACCAACATTTCAAAGTTTTTAAGTTCATTGTTTTTTAGTATTTTTAATTTGAGCACCCAAAAATGTCAGGTAGCTCAACCAAATATATGAAAATATATTTATATGTTCCTGTTATTTTTTCTGTGTGAAATTATTGGCAAGTATCTCTCAAGTGTCTGTAGTGACTCATACATTTTCATTTTGTGTGTTTTATTTCTTTTATTTGTGAATAAGATAAATAATTTGATGTTAAAATAACATTTCACATTATTACATTGGTTGTACCACCTGGCATGGAAATTGTNGGTTTAGAAATAACAAGAATAGTTGTTACACTCTGGGTTTGATAAAAGTCAAAACTTGACTATTTATCTAAGAATCTTCATTAAAATTCTTTTTTGCCTGTTATCCTTTAATTTTGTATTTCTTTCATATAATTTTGACTAAAATCTTTGATTTTTTATATCAAAATTTCAACTTTTTATCTCAAACATGCTTTTATTTCAAACGAAGACTTTTCATCTTAGACTTTTGTCGTCTTCAAATTTGACCTTAAATGAAAAAGTTTGGACTTTTTCCACATAATGTTAAATTGATTTCTTAAACTCTGGAAGTTACTGACTTTTTGTCCCAGAATTTTGTCTTTATTTCTCAAAATTTCCACTTTTCATATTAAAATATTGACCTTTTATCTCAAAGTCAGAAACAATTCTTACCTTCAGTTTTTATTTTCCATCCTGGCATTAGAGTAAAAGCTTTTGGTGTTTCGATGGTTGGATGTAATTTTCTGTCAAGTTTGTAAATGTTACTGTACATTGTGAAAACTTCACTTAGGTTTGATTTAAAGAAAATCGTGAATTGAATTGAAATCGCTATATCTGCCACAAAAATCGCAATTCCATCTTTTTCTAAAACCGTTCAACCCTGCTCTGAAGTGCTGTCTTGGGAGCCAGAACACACAGTTTCTCTTTCTCTTTTAAGGCTAAACGTGAGAAAGTCACCTCTTGAGACCCAATCATGAGCTTAAGTGCCTTCTTTGGGGCTGAAAGAAATGATAAAAGTGCCTTCCTGGTTGGTTAAACCCCACCAATCTGCCTCTTTGGCTGGTTGAAACATGATAAACTGCTTTCTCAGGAGCCAAAAAACACACACTCAAGTCTCCTTTTGGGAGCCAAAATACACAAAAGTGTCCTCTTAGGGGCCGAACGTGTTCCCTTTTTGAAACCACATGCTGAAGTGCCATCCTGATTGGTGAATCACACCGATCTGTCTGTTTGGCTGGTTAAAAGATGAGAAACTGAGGGGAGCCAAAACATGTGCAGTACGTGCCTTTTATTGTCATTTCCTTCCTGCCCTTCAAAATGTCTGTGCACACCACTGCCTTCTACCTTTAGCCGAATTTGTGGTTATGTAAGAATGAGGCAAACAATAAATGACACAGCAATAAAATAAGTTCTTATCTCACCTGAAGAAAGTGTGTGGCCTTTTGGACAGGTGATTAAAATGCTCTTCCTTGAGTCTTTACCTCTTTCTTTTGGACTTTTTGTAACATTCTCTGTCAGCTAGGGTTGAGATCTTTGTAATCAACAAAAATAATTTCCCAAAACTTCAGAAAAAGCCCCCTTAGTGTGCTGCACCCATAGACTGTATAATGAGTGGACGTAACGACGTTGGGCTCAAACTGAAGCCTCCAGCAGATGCCCCGCCCCCTGGTGTCTGGCTGCAGTATAGGTCATAAGCCCCGCCCCCCCATGTATTCCAGATATGAGCCGGGAAAACTTTAAAAAATCACGATACCTCGTAGAAACGTTTCTCTCATCTTTACTCTAAGGTAGTATGATGATGTCATCTGGCTGCATGGTGTTCAGGTGTTTTTTTTCCTGAGAAGTTAGTTTCTCATTAGTTATTGGACGTTAAAAACCGTGATATAAGTTTTGTTTTACGATAGTTGACAGCTGCCGTTCGTGAGTATTTTTATCGGGGATATAAGAAACTTCGGGAAAGAGCCAAAAGGAGACTAAACCTTCTGAAGAAGAAGAAATAAATATTTTTATTTCTCTTTTCCACTTGGCTCCACCGGAAATTCTCTACTGCGCAGACTCTGGCTGCACAATGGCGGATAGAGAAACGGGGTTTTTTGGCTTCAAAAACGTAGAACGGTGACAGGCGGAAGCACGCTGTCCATTCTATATACAGTCAATGGCTGCACCTTCTTGCGTGTCTGACCTTCAGGATGGTGGATACTTTTGTGCTCTGCTGCAGCACTAAAACATGCCCTCTATGTGAGGAGGGTTCAGAGGTGCTCAGGCGGCATGTATGTGTCGCAGCTTTCAAACATCCTGCCATGTCGAGCCCTCAGAGACTCACCGTAGTCAACAGCAGCAGCAGCTTTCCTCGCCGTAGCCAAGCAGCTCTGCCACACCAGGGAAAAGAACCTGGAGGAAGAACTGATCTGCTTTCTTATTTTACACTCTTTGTTTTGCCCATGGACAGAAAAAATGTCAAGAACGGGGCAAGGTTAGAGCACAAACTTTCCCCTGAGGTCTGAGCTATTGACAGTCCGGGCTGTGAGTCAAGACTTTGAAGAGTAAAGATTATAAAAGCCTGTGTGTGTGTTTGTCTGCACAGCAGCTTCGTGCGTCATTTCCACTGCTGCCCAGTTGTTGTGTTTGAGAACACAATAAGAGAGGGATTTGGAAGCATTAGTGATGCAATCCAGCCTTTGAAATGATGAGAATAAAGTAAACAACTGTTTTCTTCATTAGGCTGTAATCAGCGGTGAGTCTCACAGCCAGGAGGTCCCTGGTTCAAATCCTGCCTGGCTAATGAAACAGTGCTACTTTCCCCACCGTGGGTCATAAATAGTACATGAACCCTCACTTCCTGGCTGATCTATTCTTAAAGAAAAAGGGGAGAAAGGAAAAAAATACGCTTTAATTTGGTTTGAGTTCATGTTTTGAAAGATTTTTGGAGCTGTCCCTTCCACATGTGTTTCATGGATTCTTTGGAAACTTGTCTGCTGTTCTTGGCCAAGTGAACGGGTAGGAGGTTCCCCACGGACCCACACCTGTGACACATACTAGACTCTGTGTCTATTTTATAAACAGTTATAGCTTGGAATCATAAAAATGTAGTCTCATCGAGGGATTCCAGCTCTAGCTCACTGTTTTTCTGTGTACGTAGGCGTAAATCTCCAGCAGATATGAGCTGATTCTGACCAGACTGCATAAGATGGGCAATAACTGTGAGAGCTTGTTTAAAGTTCTAGGGATGTCCCAAATTAATTCTATTTAACTTAGTCCAGCTAATTTGGGGGTTGGGTACCAAATTTGGTACTTTTATTCATAGACTGTATAATGAGTGGACGTAACGACGTTCGGCTCAAACTGAAGCCTCCAGCAGATGCCCCGCCCCCTGGTGTCTGGCTGCAGTATAGATCATAAGCCCCGCCCCCTGGTGTCTGGCTGCAGTATAGATCATAAGCCCCGCCTCCCCATGTATTCCAGATATGAGCCGGGAAAACTTTAAAAAAATACGATACCTCGTAGAAATGTTTCTCTCATCCTTACACTAAGGTGGTATGAGGATGTCATCTGGCTGCATGGTGTTCAGTTGTTTTTTTCCTGAGAAGTTAGTTTCTCATTAGTTATTGGATGTTAAAAACCGCGATATAAGTTTCGTTTTACGATAGTTGACAGCTGCCGTTCGTGAGTAGTTTTTATCGGGGATATAAGAAACTTCGGGAAAGAGCCAAAAGGAGACAAAACCTTCTGAAGAAGAAGAAATAAATATTTTATTACTCTTTTTTACTTGGCTCCACCGGAAATTCTCTACTGCGCAAAATCTGGCTGCACAACAGCGGCTAGAGAAACAGGTTTTTTTGGCTTCAAAATCGTAGAACGGTGACAGGCGGAGGCACGCTGTCCATTCTATATACAGTCATTGGTTGTCACCGACTGTGCTGTACAGCTGTAGTGAGGCAGGATGGGAAACCAAGTGTCGTACATATAGCATAAATCATAACCCCTTGCTAAATGACTGCTTACATGAATGAGTGGTTATGAATATAGGCTACACTGACTTTCACCCATACATTAAAAAAGGCCAAAGTCAGGCCTGATCTGATCTGATTCTGACCGATTTGTTTGAAATCTTGAAGTCAGCAATCACTGTTAAAGCTTGTATAAAGTTCCTGTGGCTTGTTTGGTTGAAACATAAAACTTCCTGTTGTTACAAGCAGAGATTTTGAAAGTCAGCATACACTGACTCATCAAATCCATTTATTATTGAGTGACTGCCAGCTGCTCCTATTGAGTGAGTTTTGGTCCACAGTGCTGACAGATGTGTTGTTGTAATCGGCCTCTTGTTTGGCAGATCCCACTGTGGACGCACTGTGTCACCGTGCACATCTGAAGAGTTGCTGACTTCTGTTGACCCACTCATTTAATTCACCCCCCTGGCCTGAAAACTTCCTCTAAACCCTCTTTGTGGTGTTTTTTTCCCCACTTTTGAGGATATCTCAGAGTTTTTGACAGATTTCTATGAATGGTGAAAAGATTTAAAGTGACTTGTAATCTCATTGAATAATAAGAGTTTAAATTTATTAAGGAATAGAGAATATTAAAGTGAAACTGGTATGGCTGTAGTCGCTTTTGAGCTCACCTGCAGAGAAAGAAATCACAGCATACTGTTCTGTAAAATGAAAATAGGACACTTGCTTTAAGCGCTTGTACTAACAGCATTCCTGTCAATAATCCAAAGCGCCCTCCTCCTCCTCCTTCACAGACGCTTCACAAGAATGAAGTCAGGCTGGAAAGGACACATGCTTCTCTGCTCCACTTTGTCTTTGTTCACTCTTGATGAGCTCAAACTTTTTTCTTAACTTGCACATTCTGATTCTGAGTTGTGATGCAAACGTGAAGCTTGGTAAAAATGAACTTTTCTTAAGCGATGAGTTGCCGGCGTGTTTCCTCCGTGTATTTCAGACGTGCACCTGGAGGCTCTCAACGTGATTGAACAACATATGGTTAACCCGAGCGTGTTGTGAAATAGCCGATGTGCACACACGCAGTTCCCCGAGGCTGATGTGGTGTGTAAAGTCTCATGAGCCGCGCAGGTTGTGCAAACTGTACAAAGTGATGATAAAACACATTCAAAGAAAATATATTGTGAGCAACACATGAGTGAGAGGAAGCACAGCCTGTTTGTTTTAGGTTTAGATTTCGCTTAGAGCTCGCTCAGCTCCTGACTCAACTTTTGAATCATTCAGCTACGTAATGAATATTCTATTCTGTATCTCATTCAGTAAAATGTTGGCCTGTTTCCACCAGGTTAAAAATTCAAAACGAGACAACTTGCCCTTAAAATAAAAATTGGAAGACTTGACTTAAATAGGGGGCAAAATAATGAGATACTTTGCTTTAATTATGGGATACTAAGTTAAAATTTTGTGATAAAATCAGAATCATGGGATCAGAAAATCAAAATTATGGGATAAACTGTTTAAATAACGATATTGATAGTTTAAAGTATGATTTGAAAAGTTAAAACTACAAGAAGGAAAGTAAAACTAAGAGATAAAAAAGAGTAGGTCATTATTACAAGATGACTTGTCAAAGCAGCGGTATTGTGAAACAAATGAGAAAGTATGAGATCAAAAAGTTGAAATTCTGAGATTAAAGAAGATTTATGAGGTTACAAAAACAATTGAAATAATTAATTAATGAAACTTAAAGTACAAATATAAAAAAAAAAAAAAAAACTTGTTAACATTGGCTTCTTTTTTTTCTTTTCCAAACTCTTTTTTATGAAATGTTTTGGTAAAGATACAGAAACATCTTGTAAAAATAGGTATTATATAAAATTGATACACATAGTGTTAAATACATAAATAAATAATAGTCAAAGTACCAAATAAAACAAAACAAAAACAGTAATAGTAGTAATAATAATGATAATTAATAATTATAATAACAATAATAGCAAGAACAATAGAAATAACAATAGATTTATATTAATAACAGTGATGATAATAATAAGAATAATAATAGTAATAATAATAGTAATATTAATAATAATACTAGTGCCAGTAATATGGAAATAGGAAAAAAAAAGAAAAAGAACATATCTGCCAAATTTACCATTAAAAAAGGTTAAGAGTAATAGAACAAAACAAAATTTTTGAATTTTTTTTGCAGTGACGACTCTGCTTCCCAGCTGTTTTTATTAATTTAATTTTAGAACTTCTCTACCTTTATTTTTTTTTTATCAGGGCTTCCACATTTTTCCTCGTGCACTCATTCACCAATCCTTTCCTTTGCACTCAAGTATTTCTTATCAGTGTTTCCTTCACAGAGTTGTCAGGTTTTTGCACGCTCAGTTATTCTCATAAACGCTCGTTTGCTTGTTCAGTCACCTCCTCCGCTGACAGCTTTGAGAAGAATGCCGAGTGCTCACTTCTGGAATGCTGGGAATGTCGCAGCCGGATCCTCAGAGATTCCCGCCTTCCTCTGCAGCTTGTTTACNAAATCAAAATACCAAGTTGTAATTACCACTTTCCTCAGTCACGTGAATTTTTTTTTGCAGTGACGACTCTGCTTCCTAACTGTTTTTATTTTTTTAATTTTAGAACTTCTCTACCTTTATGTTTGTTTATCAGGGCTTCCACATTTTTCCTCGTGCACTCATTCACCAATCCTTTCCTTTGCACTCAAGTATTTCTTATCAGTGTTTCCTTCACAGAGTTGTCAGGTTTTTGCACGCTCAGTTATTCTCATAAACGCTCGTTTGCTTGTTCAGTCACCTCCTCCGCTGACAGCTTTGAGAAGAATGCCGAGTGCTCACTTCTGGAATGCTGGGAATGTCGCAGCCGGATCCTCAGAGATTCCCGCCTTCCTCTGCAGCTTGTTTACATCGAACGCTAAGTTCAAGAAGCCAATCGTGACAACAAAAAGTGAACGAATTGCCTTCAAGTTTCAAAGCGTAAAATCCTGTTAAACCGCAAAGATTGAGAAAAGAAACTGATGGGATTGGGAAATCTTTACTTTTCAACATTTTCTTTTTTTTTTTTACCTGTAAATGGACAGTGTGGCACACCTGTGTGTGTGTTTGATATGAGACGGATTAGAAAGAATATATTAAAAGGAGACATGCAGGAAAGACTGCCTTAAGGATGAAATTACAATAAATGAAAAACTGCGTAATGCATTAAAGGGTCGGAGCATTAAACTCAGATTGTTAGATGACTTCACGAAAGGTAGACTCTCATTTAAATGTTTTTTTTTTTTTTAAATATACATTAGTTTTCACGTCATGAAGAAAAAAAAAACTTAGTTGAAAACTAGGGCTGAAAGATTTATCGTTTTCTGATCGGAATCGCGATTTCAGAGATCACGATCATGTGATCGCCAAAACTGCAGCTGTTTCACACACACACATGTTTCACTGCAAAACTGTTGGGAAAAATTCCTTTTTCTCCCTTGGGATTGTTGAATTTTCTTTTTCTTATTATCACTTATTTAATTTTGATTTTTTAAATTGTTTGGTATTTTATTTATCTTTTTTAACATAAAACATTTATTCTGCACTCAATTGTTTCTAAAAGTTAAGAGTCAAAGATGGATTTCTTTGTTCTTCAGTTGTTAAAACTAAAAATGCGATTAAAAAGTCCGATTTAAAAATAGTGAGAGTTGTATTTAAAGTTCGGACTCAGTGGAGATGTTTGACTAAGGGTTTTTAGAAAAGTCAAAAATTGGCTATTTATCTCAAAATCTTCTTTTCTTTTTTAAAAATGTTGCCTTTTTGTCTATTAATGTTGTCTTTATTTCTTATAATTTTGACTTTTTTATATCAAAATTCCCTCTTTTTATCTCAAATGTTGCCTTTATTTCAAAATTATGATGCTTAATCTCAAAAATTTGACTCTTTGTCTTTGACATTTGCCTTTATCTTAAAATTTTGACCCTTAATGTGAAAGTTTAGACTTTTTTAACATAATGTTGGATTAATTACATAAAATGTGGATTTTTTTATCTCAAAACATTGACTTTTTGTCTCATAATTTTGTCTTTTTTCAAAATTTCCACTTTTCAACTTAAATGTTAGCCTTTTTATCTCAAAGTTAAAAATTATTTGTACCTCCATTTTCATCCATGCATTACAGTAAAAACTTTTGATGTTTTTATGGTTTGATGTAATCCTCTGCCGCACATTGTGAAAACTTCACTAAAGCTTCATTTAAAGAATATTGAGTAAATTGAATTGAAATCGCAATACCTGCCAGAAAAATCGCTATTAGATCATTTTCTAAAATTGGTCAGCCCTATTGAAAACTGACCTTGAGCTTTTAGGTTTTACTAAAAGAGTCCGTGAAACATTGACAGCACGCTTCAGTTTAAAGGAATCACGAATGTTGATCCAAGATTAGAACAGAAATGAAACTGAAAATAAAACATTTGAAACATTAATCAGCTGGAATGAAACTGCACCTGGGTGACACATCAAAAATGTGTGTCAATATTTGCTTGGTTGCAGACTGAAAAAAAGGTTTGGGTGTAACAGTGTCCGTGAAGCAGCAGCTTTGTGTTTTGCCCGTTTGGGTCGCTCATGAAAACCAACTGCTGGAGTCAGAATAATTTCATCTTTACATCTATAAAAAACAAAAACAAAACATGAGTTATCCTTTATGAAAAGACCACATTCTGTTATAAAGTATTTGACATGAGTGAAAAAACCATTCTGATCTCCTCTTTGACACAGTAAAAGTTTTATCAGACACTGCTGAGTCATTGCTGCTCCTTCCAGTCTTATCAGTCACTGAGTTTGAACTACAGATGCATTTATGTAAAACAGGGGTGTCCAAACAACATACTCTGAAAATGACCAAGGGCCAACTCTTATGGACATGTTTATTAATAGTGAAAGTACAAATGAGTGCTCAATTGGAAAACTATTTCATTTTGGTAGTTTCTGTAAAAAAATGAATAAACAAACAGCTGCCGTTCGTGAGTAGTTTTTATCGGGGATATAAGAAACTTCCGGAAAGAGCCAAAAGGAGACTAAACCTTCTGAAGAAGAAGAAATAAATATTTTTATTTCTCTTTTTTACTTGGCTCCACCGGAAATTCTCTACTGCGCAGACTCTGGCTGCACAATGGCGGCTAGAGAAACAGGGTTTTTTGGCTTCAAAATAGTAGAACGTTGACAGGCGGAGCCACGCTGTCCATTCGATATACAGTCAATGGTCCAAACATGAACTCAAGGAGTGATAAGAAATGATAGCCATCACGTTTGGTACTTTCTCATCTATTTAAATCTTCAGCTAGTTTGTTGGCTACTTTTTTTTGACGGTGACAGAGTTCAACCATTAGCTAATGTTATTAAAATCTGTTGAAGTTTGAGTGAAGATAGAAATGAAGTCAAAACTATCAAGACTGGGTTCTAACACTCTTATTATCATCAAAGTATCTGATGGGGTGAAAAAGAGCTGTGTGCATGTTGATCTCTGCTGTATTTGCACGCCATGCTCCTCACACTTCTGCGATGTGAAATCACGCACTGGGACACTAATATAAAAATGTGGTGGAGTTCAGCTTGCGAGTACATAGGTGTGATGACGACAGAGCTTTGCTACTTTTGAATGTGTTGTCCTTTGATTCACTCGGATGAATTTGGATTTTCCCTTTTCCATTTGTCTTCATTTGCTTCCTCCAAAACTAGATGCACTGTGGTTGGACTTGTTTTTCCTCTCTCACTGGGGTGGTCTGGACTGCTTTATAGTTTTCATTCGCCTGCGTTTTTAAGGCAGAGACTTTATTCATCTGAGGCCTGAGAGCGCTTCAAGTACCCACAGTTGAGTAAGTGAGAGAAAAGTATTTTCTGCCAACCTGTGTGGCCTAAACTGCACTCGGGGTGAGCTCAGTGAAACAGTCCTCTGTCCCTGTTCGCTGAGGGTGAGATTTTTCTGTGTGTTTAAGCAGATAAGAAGCCATTCACTGTCAGGATTTGTGTTTGAAATGTTTGTGTGTCACTGTAAGGTCATTGCTTATGTAACTCTGGTGAGAGTGTTTGCTTCTGTTGGTGTTGCACAACGTGACTTTACAGGGGAGTTTTTCCATGCAAATGTACACAAATGATGTGATGTTTGCTCTTTCGTCAGGCTTGTCCTTATGCACGTGGTTGTTGTATTACAGTTGTGCTCGTAACTTTTCAAACCCTGGCAGAATTTATGATTTCTTGGCCATTTTTCAGAGAATATGAATTCATTCAAGTCATTGATGTTACAGGAGCATTACTAAATGATCAGTGTTTTTACCAGCTACATAAGAACCATAATAAAATCTCTCAAAATATCTTAGTTTGTATAAAATTTGAATAAAACATTTTCACCTGTAGGCTGCCATTGTTGTTTACGCTGCAATAACGTCTGGGTAGTGACGTCATATGGTTGCACCGGGCTGGATCTCATACAGGATCATGTAAGTCCTGGAGCGGACTTCAGTGGTTTCCTCTCCTTCAAAACACCCAAACACAACCTTTTATCAGCCGTGTCGTAAACCGAAATCAGAGGCAAATATTACTGGGTGTGGACAGTCGAGAAAGTAGTCGTACCCGGCCGATTTACGTCGTTTACGAAGACCCATCTTCACCGGTCTTGTATCGGCGCCCAGGTACCCTTCAACAAATGCGGGTGTTCGCTAAAGGGTGTTCTTCCTTCTTTTCTTGTCTTTTGGGAAGCTGTGCAGACTAAGTAGTCAGAGGAACAAAGGAAACCTGACTTTTCACGTGGGTTTTCGTCGGTGTACACCGTAATAATACAAAAAAAGGGAGGACTTTGGAGCTGACTTACGGCGACTAGTAGTGAGTAAACGGCCAAATCCAGATGCTCGGCACCAAGCAACCAATCTACGTCATCAACCCAGAATGCATTGCGGCAGTAAAACAATGGCAGCGCCCGAAGGATAGAAACTGTGTTTTAAACTGTATTTTTTGAAAAAGAAAAACCAATTCGTTATGTCTTTTAACAACAAATTCTAGTTTGAGACAAACATTTAAGCATATTCATGCCTATTAGTCCTTACAGTCGTGGTTCCCTTTAAGAACTGGGGTATATAAACCTTTGATCAGAGTCATTTTGGTAGTTTCTGTTGTCATTATGATTTAAAAGAGTTAATACAGTTGTTTGTTAATAAATGTCTTCACCCAACCACCAACCATGAGTGAAAGAAAAGTTTTTGCGTTATCATCCATATTTTCTGAAAAATAGCCAATAAATCATAAATTCTGCTGGGGTATGTAAACTTATGATGTGTTGATGGAGAAAAGTTTCATATTTGCTCCTCAGCTCAAGCAAAAATGGTGGCTTTCCTTCACATCACTTCATTTTTTAAAGAAACCTTACAATGAGACTGTTTATTTTTCATACGGCCAAGAAAAGTGAATCATCCATACGAGGCTCATTTGTCCGAGAGGTTAAATTTCGCTGATGTTTGTTCAACTCTCTCCAGAGCGACCGCGCATTCCAGTTTCACCTGGTTCCTACACGACCCCGAGGGCTTCAGAAACATCCGACATGGAACCAAACTAAACAAAACAGAATTAAATCTCCTCGTACGCCGCGAGCTGGAGATCGCTGTAGCAAATTTCAGCTGTAAAATACACGGTGCCTCTCGCCTTTAAGTCCCATCACATGTCCTGATTCAAACTTCAAAATAAGTTTAAAGCAGCCAACTATGCTCTATCCTCGCTTCTGTCTTTGATTTACGGCGCCGCAGAGAGAGTGTGAGAAGTGGAGCAGAGCTGCCTGTCTGAACAGATTGGGGGAAGAGATCAGCTATCAGTTCCATATCTTGGCTATCTGACAGCCCGCCTCTGGCTGCAGGGCCGTGTAGATGGCAGCTGTACCAAGGCCAGATCATGGATTATAGAGCCAGATCCATGGGTGTGTGGACCAGGTACTTTAATTTGTATCTTTCAAGGAATCAAAGCTTTATCAGCATAACTTTACANATTGATGGTTTGGCTCCTGTACGTTCCAGCAGGCAAGACCAAATACACAGGTAAGGTGGAGCATTTACAGGACAGTGGTTTTAGGGTGAAATGCAAAGGTATAGTTACGTTTTGGCCACTCGATTACTCGAAAACAGCGTTTTAGCCATAGACTGTATAATGAGTGGACGTAACGACGTTCGGCTCAAACTGAAGCCTCCAGCAGATGCCCCGCCCCCTGGTGTCTGGCTGCAGTATAGGTCATAAGCCCCGCCCCCTGGTGTCTGGCTGCAGTATAGGTCATAAGCCCCGCCTCCCCATGTATTCCGGATATGAGCCGGGAAAACTTTAAAAAATTACGATACCTCGTAGAAACGTTTCTCTCATCCTTACTCTAAGGTAGTATGATGATGTCATTTGGCTGCATGGTGTTCAGGTGTTTTTTTNGATGAAGGACAGGCCATAGACTGTATAATGAGTGGACGTAACGACGTTCGGCTCAAACTGAAGCCTCCAGCAGATGCTCCGCCCCCTGGTGTCTGGCTGCAGTATAGGTCATAAGCCCCGCCCCCTGGTGTTCGGCTGCAGTATAGGTCATAAGCCCCGCCTCCCCATGTATTCCGGATATGAGCCGGGAAAACTTTAAAAAATTACGATACCTTGTAGAAACGTTTTTCTCATCCTTACGCTAAGGTAGTATGATGATGTCATCTGGCTGCATGGTGTTCAGGTGTTTTTTTTTTTTTTTGAGAAGTTGGTTTCTCATTAGTTATTGGACGTTAAAAACCGTGATATAAGTTTCGTTTTACGATAGTTGACAGCTGCCGTTCATGACTAGTTTTTATCGGGGATATAAGAAACTTCGGGAAAGAGCCAAAAGGAGACTAAACCTGAAGAAGAAGGAGAAATAAATATTTTTATTTCTTGTTTTTACTTGGCTCCACCGGAAATTCTCTACTGCGCAGACACTTGGCTGCACAATGGCGGCTACAGAAACTGGGTTTTTTGGCTTCAAAATTGTAGACAGGCGGAGCCACGCTGTCCATTCTATATGCAGTCTATGGTTCGGACCAAGCGGCAACCTCCGGTCTGAAAAAATGAGACAACACGGAAGTGCTAAAAAGCTGCTGTTCCTCCAGTGACCGTTTGAGGCTGGCTTCGGAAGTACCGGAAGTCATGTACACACAAACGCAAAAAAAGTCTCAAACTCTGTCTCCCGCCTGGATCGCTAATTTCACTTATGAAACACTGTGAGGAGGGTGAATTTTTTTCTAACTCGGCCGTTTGGAAGATATTAAGATCGAGCCACAGCTCAGATCACGTGACTGACGGATGCTCAATGGCCGTGAGTTTGGGCACTTGTCACTCGTCCCAATTTCCAATATGTCCGCGCCCGCTGTTTTGCTTCAAAACGGAGCTGCAGTAACAGACGGGTGACGTCACAGAGACTACATCCATGTTTTATACAGTCTATGGTTTGGACTGGCTATGGTATGAAGTTAAAGCTCTTCATTCTGCAGAAGCTCAACAACTTGTACAGCTGATGCCTTTAAATGAATGGATGTATTATGATGTGAAAAGGAGAGAGTTCAAAAAACACATCAGAAGACACAAGAAAAGATTAAGGTTATGAAATGATGCAAAAAAGGAAAAAAAGGAATATAAAAACAGAAGCCAGTATGAGAAATATGTGGGGCTAAAAACATTTTTAGGTCAAATAGTCTGAATATGAAAAACAATCCTGATAAAATCCAGATTGTGATCCTGAGAATAAAACATCCTGGCATATTTTCCTCATGTTGCCCCCTAGTGGAGAATGTTTTGTTTTCCGTGGTCAAAAGCAGTCTTAGCTGATGTTTAGGCAGCATGTAACACTGAAGAAAACTGACCACTTTTCATCTGTCATTAAGAGACACCTGAGGGACAGGTGAGCTTTGATTTCATGAAGGTGGATACACACTACAGGGTAAACAGGCTGGTTTTTGTCCTGATCTTCTCCCTGTGATCAAAGTTAGCAAAGGCCTGATTGTCTGTTGTTGGTAAACAACGTTGTGTCTGATTATCCTGTAGTGTGGGGTGTTACAGGTGAGTTTGTGCGGTCCGTTCTGCTCTGAGCACAACAGCGTGGACACAGTGAGGGCACAATGCATCATCCAGCTTCCCTTGACAATCACTTTCAAGCATCCTGGTTGTTTTTAGGAGTGATCCATTCATATTAGACTAATGCAGTGGTTCCCAACCTTTTCCAATTCAGGGCCCACTTTTAAGTCTCAACAATTTTTCGCGGCCCACCACTGACCATATAATTATGGGGGCTGTATGGTGCCTTGTTAGCACTTGATTTTTAACAAAGACCCGAAATGTGATAACTGGCCAATGATGTAACAGATGCTGAGCCCAGAAGGTAATAGTTATTTGCCCACGATATAACAACTTGTTAAATGTTGGGTCAGTGATAATAGTCTTGGGATATACAACATTTGTTTAATCAAATTTCAGGGCTTTGTTAAATTTGGGGTCATGTTACATGTTGGGCTTTAACTTGCCCTCTTCATGGACTTTTCTTATATACAAACGTTTGAACATGTTGAATATCCTTACAAATGTAACCAAGTTTTAATATTTAAACATTATTCTGTACATTTGTATCTTTATACAATTACCCTTCATTAAGATTCAGACTATTTTGAAAATGATTTGGCGGCCCACTTGCAATATCTCCGTGGCCCACCAGGGGGCCACGGACCACAGGTTGGGAATCACTGGATTAATGTGTTTTGCACCTTTATTTATCAAAATTGAATTCCATGAAAGAAAGCTGAATTTTGTGCATATTTTAACGACTCACAGAGATGGTAGAGAGAGACTCCAGTAAATACCCAGAGTAAGCAGAATACTGTAGGCGTAGGACCTGGCAGAATCATTCATATCCCAGAGTTCAAAGGCTTTTCGACTGAGCCGCTCTCCGTCTGGCAGTGACCTGCAGAAACAGCCCGGTACTTTGTGTTCACTCTCTTACATCTGCTGCTTTGAACAGACACAAACCTCCCCGGCTGCTCTGTCCTGTATCGCTGAGGCCAGCAGAGACAGAGCAGGGTAAAAAAAATTAGAGGAGAGGAATGACGAAAGAGCACAAAACCACCAGTGATGAAAAGCTAAAGCAGCGTTAAGTGTTGAACTCTCGAAGACTTATAGTTGGAATAATGGAGATTAACTATAGACGTACGTTAGCAGTAAATGAGAGCATGAAACAATAGTGGTAACTGTGCTGCAGCCGAGCGAGGGAAATGATAGATGAGTGCAAAATGAGTGTGTAATGAGAGGGAGCAGGAGGGAGTGGAAAACACTCATGAGATTAATTTAAAGTGAGTAGGATGCCTTTGAAATCTGTGAACGCTAACAGTTAGCTCGGATCAGAGGGACGGTATCATTAGTGCAGATCAAACACGAACTTTGCAGACGTTTTTACACAATGCAGCATCATAAAATCAACAAATCATATTTCCATCTGAGGTTAAAGCCAAGTGGGAAGCTTAGACTGAGTATGGACTTTTCAAGAATTTATATTGATTTATATATTATATTTGTATAATATTGACTTTTCCATTTTGCCTCAGTCGATCTCAGATGAGTTAGTTTTGGGCCTTACTGCTTACGTGCAGAGATTTCTCCTGATTCTCTAAATCTTTTGATATTTTGGACTGTAGATGATGAAATCCATAAATTCCTGCAGGTTTACGTTGAGAAGGATTGTTCTTAACCCTGTGGTGCATAGTGGTCACTACAGTGGACACTCATTTACTCCTAAATTCAATGGTTCATGTGGTGGAAATTCATATTAGCCTGTGTCAGGATCAATGACTGTATATAGAATGGACAGCGTGCTTCCTCCTGTCACCGTTCTACGTTTTTGAAGCCAAAAAACCCCCGTTTCTCTAGCCGCCATTGTGCAGCCAGAGTCTGCGCAGTAGAGAATTTCTGGTGGAGCCAAGTAAAAAAGAGAAATAAAAATATTTATTTCTTCTTCTTCAGAAGGTTTAGTTTCCTTTTGGCTCTTTCCCGAAGTTTCTTATATCCCCGATAAAAACTACTCACGAACGGCAGCTGTCAACTATCGTAAAACGAAACTTATATCGCGGTTTTTAACGTCCAATAACTAATGAGAAACTAACTTCTCAGAAAAAAAACACCTGAACACCATGCAGCCAGATGACATCGTCATACCACCTTAGTGTAATGATGAGAGAAACGTTTCTACGAGGTATAGTAATTTTTTAAAGTTTTCCCGGCTCATATCTGGAATACATGGGGGGCGGGGCTTATGACCTATACTGCAGCCAGACACCAGGGGGCGGGGCATCTGCTGGAGGCTTCAGTTTGAGCCGAACATCGTTACGTCCACTCATTATACAGTCTATGGTCAGGATATTTTTATTCTTCTTAGGGCTTGAAAAAATGTTTTCAATTCTTTTTCCAAATATATATTTATTGTTTAAAAAGTTCTAGACAAACATTTGAGGGTAAAACAGCGTAATAACTGTAAATTATTCAGTGTTCAAATGGATGACAGAGAGTTAAAATGTTTCGCAAAGCATTAAAAAAGTAATAATGAAATTACCAAAATAAAGGAAAGAAGTAAAAAAAAAAAAAAGTCATATTTACATCAAGTTCACCATGTTTAAGTTGAATGCTCAGTTCCAAATATTTGAAAAAAAGAAAAATGGAAAACTTTTTTTCATGCTTTAAGATAAATAAAAACACTGAAGGGAAAACTCCTGACACTGACTTTCATAATTCATGCATTAGAGAGTTACACGGTTTGACTATTTGCTCACGCAGTTGTTGACAAAGTGGCAAACCTGGCCCCATCTTTGCTTGTGAATGACTGAGCCATTTATGCTCCTTTTGTACCCAATCATGACACTCACCTGTTTCCAATGAACCTGTTCACCTGTGGAATGATCCAAACAGGTGATTTTTAGGCATTCCTCAACTTTTACAGTCTTTTGTTTGGTTAAACAGGATTTGCAAATCATTGCATTCTGTTTTTATTTACCTTTGATAAAAGTTTTCCAACTTCATTGAAACTTGGGTTGGAGACACATTCCTCTAAAATAAACTATGCCCATGTAAAAAGTGCAAAAACAGGAAAAAAAAAAGCCACAAAAAGTTCACGGCATACAAAAACTTCCCGTTGCGTTTTTCTTTCGTTTCATGAAAACACAGCTTAGATTGCACAAATGGTCAGATTTTCCATCTGTGAGTGTGTGTGTGTGTGTGTGTGTGGCAGGGTTTTTGTGCATATGAGTGTGTGTGTTTGGCTTGGCTGGCACCGGGCAGGCAGCTGGTGAAGTGCAGACTCTCTCCACTCTTTTTTTCCAGTAGAAGAAAAGAAAAAAGAAGAAATCAGTCCTTCCTTTTCACAACACAAAGTCTGAAATTATAGCATCTACACATGCAAAGTGACAGTCTGAACTTTTCTCTTTCTTCGCTCTAAGTGGTTCAAATGTGCCCGGCTGCTCGGCTGGCATAGCTCCCAGAAGGGAAGTGATCATCACACCCTGTATTAGCATCATTTCAGCAATCTATCTTCAGTTTAGGGCGGTTATTTTCCTCGGCTCCTCATGTTCTGTAAACACAGTCATCTAGTTCAAATGTTAATCAGAGTCAAGTACGAGTCAAGTCCTCTTTTCTGCTCTGCTGAGTGACGCCTTCCCCCCTTTTCCTTCCCGCTCTTTCCATACCGCCAGCACCACGACTGTCGTCACCGTGCTTTTTATGAACCTCGCTCTTTATTTTACAGCGCGGAAACTCTCCGGATCCAGGAGCACGACTGTGTTTGCTTTCAGCGCTTCTCCTCAGCACACGTTGGCGCGTTTAACGACTCGCCGAATGATCTGATTTCGAGTGCGTAATCATGATTAAATTGTGCTGAAAACTTGGAAAAAAAATCTTTGAAGCCTTTTGTCAGTTGTTCCTGAAATAACTCCTCTTTAGAGTTGGGGGGAAAAAAAATCAGAGCTGTGATAAAAATAGCAAATTTGAGATGTACCTGAAACTTCACACTGATTTTGACAGCGAAACAGCCGTCGTGTGGCGTTGAGCTCGAGGTTGGGAGTGTGTGTATGATAGCACAGATCACAGCTGACCTTCTCGGTTAGAATCATAAAAGCTTTAGGATCATAAACGCTCTATCGTGCCTGATGTTAAGCCTTCACTCCAGCCTTTAAATGTCTGCTAAGGAGATTGTCCAGCTGTGAGTAATGACTCTGGCTACATATCCCACGCTTTCCTCTCTTTTATTGGACTGTTACATGATGTTTTATCAAGAATAAATATGTCAAACATACATTACAAACCAAAGACACTACAGCTGCTGTTATAAAGTAAACACAACCAGGTATTTAAAGCTGCTTTTTTAGCCGCGTGTGGCTGCTTGAGCTCGTTCCTCTGAGCCATGTGCCTGCAGAAATTTATGGGACAGTACAGAGCACTCACGCTGGATTCCCATCTCATGCGACCTCTGACAGTCCGACATTTCTGTCGAGGCTTGTTTGCAGTCGCTGTTTGCGTTACTGAGACTGAAACAGAGAAGATTTCATTCTGTGCAGACAGAAAGAAGGTTTAGCTTCAGCAGGGTCGACCTACCATGAACACTTGATGTATATTTTTCTGCCCAAGCTTCATACATTGTATAAATGCACTTAAACTAGCCTATTAATATTGCTTGAGTACATCGTGCCTTTTTATTTTTGGTTCCCCTTTAAAAATAAGTTTATTTTCCTCTTCAAGCAAGCACTTTGGCATAATGAGACTTTTCAGCAACATTTTCCAACAGTGACTGAAAAACTTCCTTTTCAACAGGAAGAAACCTCAAGCAGAACCAGAACTAAGTTGAACAGTCGATGGCTGTTAAAGTAGAATCAAAGAAAGGACAGAAAGAGAGAGATGGGTCAAGACATGCAAACATAGCAATAGAAAGAGATAGGTTTCTGACTTAACTGCCTCTGGTGCATTTAATATAGCACAGGGATGGGCATTTCAAGCAAAAATGCTATTTGTGTGAGCCAGTGAATGGAATAGTTGACTCTTCCTCCAGACATAAGGAGACGGAGATTGCTCTAACAGACATGTTCAGAATTTGCTCGCGAAATTGGGCAACTGAAGTGCTGCAGAGTGCAATAGTTGGTCAAGCAATGTCAGGGGTTAACCACCAAGAGATGCTGTTTTTAACCTAAGTTAATCTATTTGACAGATGGTGAATGACTTCCAGTTTGGAGAGGAAAACGTTTTTTTTTTTTTGTGTGATAACAGTAGCACGACTGTTTGATTATTTTTTACTTAATGCCTATTCAATGAGTTCAAAATCACTACTCATTCTTAATACAGCTCTGATAATTTCTATGTTTAAGAACATTTTAATCTCCTAAGACCTGGCATCCGCATATGTGGACAAAACATTTCTGCCTCTCAGACCCATGAAACTAGGGCTGAACGGTTTTAGAAAAAGATCTAATTGCGATTTTTCAGACGGATATGATGATTTCATTTTGATTCACGATTTTCTTTAAACCAAACTTTTGTGAAATTTTCACAATTTACAGTAACATTTACAAACTTGACAGAAAATTACGCCAAACCTTTGAAACATCAAAAGCTATGACTCTAATGCAAGGATGAAAATAAAAGCGGAGGTAAGAATTGTTTGCGAGATAAAAGGTCAATATTTTAATATGAAAAGTGGAAATTTTGTGAAATAAAGACAAAATTCTGAGACAAAAGTCAATAACTTCTAGAGTTTAAGAAATTAATTTAACATTATGGGGAAAAAAGTCCAAACTTTCTCATGTAAGGTCAAAATCTTAAGATGACAAAAGTCTAAGATAAAAAGTTTATGTTTTGAAATAAAGGCAATGTTTGAGATAAAAAGTTGAAATTTTGATATAAAAAGTCAAAACTCTTAAGATTTAAGTCAAAATTATACGAAATAAATACAAAATTATGGAATAAAAGGCAAAAAAAAATGTAAAGGATGATTTTTAGATAAAAAGTTGAATTTTGACTTTTATCAAATCCCAGAGTCTAACAACTATTCTTGATATTTCTAAACAGGACTTTCTAAATTCTATTTTTCGTTATAAAAACTGAAGAAGAAAAAGAGCTATCTTTGACTCTTAACTTTTAGAAATAATTCAGTGCAAAATATTCTCAATTGTGTCAAGTTACATAAAGTAAAAAACAAAACAATTAAAGAATTCAACAATCACAGGAAAAAAAAGATTTTTCCGAACAGTCTCACACTCAAGATGTGTGTGTGTGAAACAGCTGATATAAAAGATCCTGGGTCAGTCAGGAGCAGGAAAAAATCGCAGCTTTAGCGATCACATGATCACAATAGTTGAAATTGCGATTTTGATCAGAAAACGATAAATCGTTCAGCCCTACATGAAACTTTATTTTTTTAAAACTTTAATCTCTTAGCCACATTTAGGGACACTTCCCACGTCATCTTTAGGCGATATCATAACTCTACACCTATTTCAGAGAGATAAAAAGTGTAGTTATGGACAATAACTCTTATAACTAAAAACTAGTAGCTAGCTAATAACACTAAAAAACCTTCCCATACAAAGACGAATTTTTTTTTTTTTTACTTACTAGGTCTTATTAATCTGAAATAGCAAAGAGAAATAAAAAATGCACACAAAAAATGCTTGGGTTTTAAGAGGTTAAATCAAGTTTTCTGACATTCTTTTTTCTGTTATATAAGGGTCAATGACAAAAAGAGGGTCTAAAACGTATTTTTAAAAAGTTCTTTGAAAATGGATAAAAAACATATTTCTAAGAGAAGAATGATGTTTTTTAACAGATTTCAGTAGTTGACCAACATTTCAAAGTTTTTAGGTTCATAATTTTTTAGTATTTTTAATTTGAGCACCCAAAAATGTCAGGTGGTGCAACCAAATATATGAAAATATATTTATATGTTCCTGTTATTTTTTCTGTGTGAAATTATCGGCAAGTATCTCTCAAGTGTCTGTAGTGTGAGTATGTAAAAGTAAAACACACAAAGTAAAGAAAATAAACACTTATTCTAAAATAATTTGATGTTAAAATAACATTTCACATTATTACATTGGTTGTTCCACCTGACATGGAAATTGTTCCAGTCACCAATGAAGTGAAAAAAGCTTTTTTTATCAGTATTTCAGAGAAATCTACAAACTTTTCCACTTGGTCACAATTGTCATTTGGGCTCCTCTGGCTGATGCAGTTTCCTGTTTCCTGTTTTATTCTCTTCACTTTAAAATAAAAGTCTAATGTTACGGTTGCACCACCCTGACATTTGACAAGGTGAAAATTACGGGACAAAAGTTTTTTAAATTTCTCAACAGCTTTAAAATTCTTTTTATTTGCAAAGAATGTTTTATTTAAAAAGGTTCAAGCATAAAATAATGCCACTGTATTTTTAATTTCCATTTACAAGAACTGACATTCAATTTTTAGAGTTTAATTACTGTGGATACTTGTCAGGACGGTTGCACCACCTGACATTTTGGGGGTTTGAGGAACCAAAACACTAAAAAACATATTATATTTTAATAGTTTAAAGATGTGTTCAAATAACACAGGTTTCATAGAATAAAGAAATACATGTGATGAAATACTCAATTCATGATGGAAGGAAATATTGCACTCCGACACAAAAAAGGGACGTCACGTCATTGACCCATAAGTTAAAACATCTGTTTTCTTTTCAAATGACTTCTTTAAATATCAATGTATGCACTCTCATCATACCTTAATATAAGAGCTTTCTGCCCTGGGTTAACTCTGTCGTGCTGTGTGAAGCATAATGTTGATGGAGGCTTGTGGAGTCAGTGGTCTCTATAATGTAAATGTTAAAGGCTGGCGATGCAGGCAGGATGTTAGCTAAGCTGTTTGTTCTGCCGGCTTGAATGGACTTGTTGTGTCGTCCGTCCACAATATGCTCTCTGTGCCGGTCTGCAGACCCGAGCGGCATGCCGTGCACTCTGGCGGAGGCGGCTGTGGGCCGACGGGTGTTTGAACTCTGCACAAAAGCGAGCTCAGACGGAGACAGAGATTGATCCTGTTCCTCCTGAAAATTGAATTTGACACAAAGATCTCTGTCGCAGAAGCTGAACTCTGCAGCAAACTTTGAATGATTTTTTTTTTAACCAACTGTTTGCAACACTAGTTCGAACCAGGGAATAGAAACAGTGTCACTTTTTCAAAAAATGTATGAAAAACCCAACATCCCTGCTTTCCTCACTATCTATACGGGCAGAGAACGGAGTGTAACAGCCTTGGGGACAGTAAACGCCCCTGATATGTGAAGAACGGCTCCAATTACAACCTGTTTTAATGAGAACGTGTATTACAAAGCCTTCAAACTGTGAACTAAAAGGTTTTTGAAGCACAGCAGCTCTTTTCTCTTTGCTCAAGTAGGAGTGCCCAAACAAATCATGAATTGATGAGAAAGGGAGAAATGCGGTGGGTGGAAACACGACCTCTGTGCTGCTACAACTTGCTTCTCGTATGACTGATTGTAGTTTTGTGCTGCCACAGCTTGTTTGTGCATGAGTAACAGGCGTATGTTGACAAGCCTTGTGATTAAATGTTAGTTACACTGTCAGGGTTTTTAGTACTGGAAATAAACACTCAGAAAACAAACTCTACTGTTGGATTAAAATAGCTTCACCAAACAGTGATGAGCAGGTGTAGTTTCTGGTCATAGACAGTTGTAGAAAAACTGCATAAAGCTACAATTACTTCCATAAACTTTCATTTTTTTAAGTGTAAGCTGCTTCTTTTTTCTAAAATAAAATCAGAAGATATCAAGTGTCTCAGGGAGCAAATCTTACTGCAGTGACAAGATGGATGTTCCCGCCAGGAGGTGGCAGCAGCACTGTATCTACCTGACTCTCACACACACACACACACACACACACACACACGCAGGATAAGCACAGCGAGTTCGGAGCTTCACTGATCAGCTCCATTTGTCTTACTTCCAGTCTGACAGCCACACTTCAGAGGATGAGATCAGACTACATTTTTAGATATTTCAGCAGTGAGTTGTAAATTTTGCTTCCTCACAGAGTCAACCTTTAATAACTCTGGGAGGGGGAGAGGGGGGGAGGGGGCAGCTTTTTTTTATCCTGGAGGCAGAAAAACTGTATGTCCTTCATTTTTTCAGGATATACTGTGAAACTATGTGACATTAGATTAACTCAAGGTGGCATTAAAAATGACCTGGAAAGTCTTAAATTTGACTTACTTAAACCTGTAGATGCAGTAAAATTAGAAGTTAGCAACCAGCTGTGTATAATTTTAAAGCAGGCATTTGATGGTTTGAGATATTTGACATGTTTAAATTCATTTGTTGCATGTACAGGAGAGATTGAAGAGTGGCAGATGAGAGCAGATGAGATGTGAGGGACAGAAAGTTACAAAAGATTGATAGAATAATAGATAATAGATGGTAATGGTAAAAGATGTAAGGCTGCCCGGTATGGCCTAAAACAGATATTTTGTGACTTTATCGCGAGACATGATATGCATCCAGATATTTCTCCTCTAAATCAGAATGTGAATGTTTGAATTCAACCCTTTGATGCATGAAATGACGCCAGTTCAATGATCCAAGCCGTTGGATTTATAAAATTTGTATCAAAAAGGACAAAATCAAAATCAGGTTACGTCTAGTGAACCTTTTGTTTCAGACTTAATGTAGTTACTTATTGGTCGAGTGCAATAATTCAGACAGAGTAACTGAAGTGGCTGAATGTACTGTATGAGTATCTCAGTAGTTTATAAAATTGCAACCACGAAGATTAATTACACTTTGAATATAACATGAAATAAATCAGAGATTGCTTGAACTTATTTTCTGAAGAATGCTTGTGGGGGATTTTAGATGCCGGCTGATATAATCCTTTTTTGTAACACTTAAAATTTATTTCCATTTTTTCATTTATGAACAGCAAAGACAGAAAAGAAAAGTAACATGAAAAAGAAAAAACAGATACAAGACAAAAAACATCAAAAATGTTGCCAGGTCTAAATTGTTCACAGTTGCCAAGGAGTTTAACAGTCATAGGTTTTGTACTGCATTTTCATAAATTAATGTTCTGATGAAATGTTAAATGGTTCTGTTTTCGCAAGTTGGAATGAGGAGCAGACACCCTCCACATCAACTATTCCAAAATAAAGTGTCAATTTTTCCCATCTTGAAATATACAAATCTCTTCTTAATCGTAAAAAAAAGTCATTTTTTCCATTCCATGAATTTCTTTTATAAGGCTGATATAATCTTAGTCTCATTCTTTTGCTGATATTGAACCCATATCCAATATCAATATAGGATTGGGACACCCCAATATAGTGGTATTAATAATAATAATAATAATAATAATAATAATAATAATAATAATAATAATAATAATAATAATAATAATAATAAATTTTATTTATAGAGCGCTTTTCTGAATACTCAGACGCTTTACAGACATAGAAAACAACAAAAAATTAATAATCAACAACAATAATAATAACTTATAACAATGAGAACAAGACATAACAAAACCATGGGATACATTTAAAGCAGTTAGACATTAAAAACACTTTTAAAAAGATGTGTTTTGAGGAGGGTTTTGAATCTGTATGGGTTTGGACAGGCTCGGATGTGTTGTGGTAATGTGTTCCAGAGGGTGGGGGCAGGGACAGAGAAGGCTCTGTCCCCCCAGGTCACACCCTCAGGAAAGCTGAAAAGGATTTATATGCAAACAAAGTAGATTAATATCCAGATTCAATTTGAACGAATTCAGTCTGATTTCCTTCCAAACCTACAGCCTCAGCTGGTGATGAGTTACATTATTATATCTTTCCTGAGGGTGTGACGTCGTCGTCGCAGATGGTGTCATCAGGTCACTGCATGAGCCTCCAGGGAGAACAGGTCAAAGGTCGGGAGTCACTGAAGAGGCTTCATCTTGTGTCTCGGGGCTCCCGAGGGAGAGGAACGAGACAACAATGGACGTGGGCTTGTTTCAGATAAACTGAAGGCGATGTCTTTGATGGCTGCTGATGTGCTCTTTAGAAATGTGAAGTTGAAAGTGTTGCTGAGATTTGTCCTTGAAAAAATTCAACCTTTTCTCATAGACTCAGGTAGCATCCATTAGTGTGTTTGTTTGTGTCTAATGCAGGTAGCTTTGCTTGAAATGTTGCAGCAGGGGCATAAATAGGAGAGAATGTAGTCCGAACAGTCTATGTATGTATTGAGGGCACAGCCAGCTCCAGGAAGGCGGCGTGAGGGAGTGAGAGAGATAGTTGTAGGCGATGTAGCGATCACGTTACCATCCTCTCTCTCAGGGTGACCACAGATTGAAACGACAGAGCAGAGATCCCCTCCTCGGACATCCTGCTATCTGTCTGTCTGGGTCTATTGATGACCTGTTCTGCTCTGATCGATAAGTGAAACGGGGGCAGCTGTCACAGTGGACGTGTAGTCGCTGCAGTTGAAGTAGAGGAAGAAGAAGCACTGTTTGTTTTTGTTTGGGGGTGATGCTGTAAAATACATCTCTTTGGTGTAAGAGGCGTGTTGGATGTTGAGACCCTCTCGCCTAATCCGAGCCCCCCTGCTGGTTTACGCCTCGGGCCCTCCATCCCCACGTACACACACATGTACTGTACATACACATGCGTGCTCAGCAGCATGACAGGAGTGCTTACTGCAGCACTTTGTGGTGCTCACTAACCCAGTTAACTCTGATTTGAAGTCAATACAGACTCCGCTTCCTCACTACTACAGACCGGGGCTTTCCCGTGTCTGCTCTCCAGTCTCCGTTTCTGCCTCGGGTTCAGTAAATGGAGGTCACACAACTCACGATGAGGAGCTGTTTGACGAGTTAGACTCTGTCTCAGCGCTGGTAGTGGAGTCAAGTTTAAAAGGTGCCACATACAGATATGTGTACTGAAAGGGTGAATAACTAGGTCAACAACTGCACTGACTCCATGGTGGAAAGAAAAGGCTTCCTGATTTAATAGATCAAGTTAATGTCCTAAAAAAACAAATCAATACTGTGTTCATAAAGCATAATGTTCTGTGTTGTAATTGAAGATGTTGGTTTGGAACTGAGATTAAAAACAAAATATGACATGTAGAATCATACGTGAATGTTTAAATTAGGATTGACAGAAACAGATTTTCTATTCAGAATAAAACCAGGGTATATATACAATATTCAATAAATCATTTAATTGCATGATAATTAAAAATGGGCTTGATCATTTTTTATTGACCAAAGACACTGGATAATGAATTAACAGAGACTTTATACACTGCCTGGCCAAAAATAAAGTCGCCACCTGGATTTAACAAAGCAAATAGGTACGAGCCTGGATAACCTATTAATGACGTACCCACTAATAGAAAGTCGACCTTTGTTCAATAAATTGGGGTTGACCACGTTACTCGACGAAGAGTAAAGGATTTGTTGGTACACCTTTCTGTGTAGGGCACCAGCACCTTTTCTACAATCAGACAAACTCTTCCCAGTTTAGTAACCGTAGTTCGTCTGAAAACATCTAAGGAGATTGCAGAAACTACTAAAATTGGGTTAAGAACTGTCCAACGCATTATTAAAAACTGGAGGGATAGTGGGGACCCATCGTCTTCCAGGAAGAAATGTGGCCGGAAAAAAATCCTGAATGATGGTGATCGGCGATCACTTAAACGTGTGGTGAGATCAAATGGAAGAAAAACAACAGTAGAACTCAGGGCTGTGTTTAATAGTGAAAGTAAGAGCATTTCCACACGCACAATGAGAAGGGAACTCAAGGGATTGGGACTGAACAGCTGTGTAGCTTTAAGAAAACCACTAATCAGTGAGGCTAACTGGAAAAAAAGGCTTCAGTTTGTTAGGGAGCATAAAGATTGGACTCTGGAGCAATGGAAGAAGGTCATGTGGTCTGATGAGTCCAGATTTACCCTGTTCCAGAGTGATGGGCGCATCAGGGTAAGAAGAGAGGCAGGTGAAGTGATGCACCCATCATGCCTAGTGCCTACTGTACAAGCCTGTGGGGGCAGTGTTATGATCTGGGGTTGCTGCAGTTGCTCAGGTTCAGCAACAGTATGTGCTCAAAGAATGAGGTCAGCTGACTACCTGAATATACTGAATGACCAGGTTATTCCATCAATGGATTTTTTCTTCCCTGATCCTCAATGTTAAATATTCTTAAGAAATAAAAGGTTATTTATCTTTAAAGGGTTGTACTTGCACTGTTATACCATTATAATTATATGAGTTAAAAATGGTATCAAAATGACAATATTATAGTTTATCGCAATAATTTCTGGGACAATTTATCATCCAGCAAAATTTGTTATTGGGACAGGTCCACTGTTAGGTATGCTAATTTGTAATTTTCACATGAGAAAATAAGAAATTACACAGAGCATAGTTTTCTGGCTCTTTCAAATGGCTCAAAGCCTCGTCCTCTGTGTTCACCTCTTACTTGGGCGAGTTTCTGCACCTTTTTTCTCCATCTTTCTCTCTTTGTATCATCCTTTGTCTGACCGCTCCTGGCCTCTTCCCTCCTCTCTCTGTCTCCTCCCCCTCTCTCTGTAACTTTCTCTCTCTCTCCCCTCCCTCTGTCTCCCACTTGCCCTTCCTTCCTGTGTCAGACTGAGAGTCAACAACACATCAGAGGTGTGTTGGTCCGATGCATTAAAGGCTCCACAGTCCCCAGTGCTTAGCTGAGCTTCCGCTGGCTCCTACTGCTTCACTCAGTTTACACGGATACACATGCAACATCTACACACACAGACACACACCACACTGCGCTGAATACACTCTTTCACTATGACTTGTATGGTCTATCTCTATCATAGATAACCATCCATCATTTCCTGTTTCAGCAAAGCTCTTAACGTTTGCATTTATCCTTGAGTTTTGAGAAACAAACTAAATAAGTATAAAAGTTTTGTGTCTGTATGAAAAGCTTTCAAAACAAATTTTTAGACTTAGAAAATAAATCCTCAATCTGCTCAGGCCTCAAGTAAACAAAACCAGTAGAGAGGAAATGGTGCTCCAACAAAGAAAACATGCTGCAAATATGATTTTTTCCTGGAGGGATTTTCTGATTTATTGGTTTGAGATTAGGAGATTTGTTGCTGCTCTAAGTTATGGTGTTCCTTGCAAAAACTGAAGATTCGGATTTATTCTAAAGAGGGACGATGGTAAAGTAGAAGAGTTTAGGAGAATGATGCAGCGTGCTTTCGTTTGTTTCTCTTTTAATCATTATTTTTTGTGACATTTTTATAACATTGCAATACAAACAAAAAAAGGAAGGAACCCCAACCCAGAAAGGAAATACACATATTACAAATATTTGATCTAATCCCAGGGTGTCTGTGCATTTTTAAAAAAGTCTCAGATTCATTTACCGAAAATTAAAGCCTTATGTGTCATAATTAAAAAAAAAAAGAAGTAAGATTTGATCTCAAATATATTTCGCTGAGGTCTTAAATTTGTCAAAACACATGCTTTGCTTGGGCTGTAATACATCCTTCAACTATTGCCTGATACTCCCCTGATAACCACACTTTAAAATGTCACGGCTAACTTAATCCGAAATGCTCCAATTCGCCAAGTTTTCTATTGTCTGCATTAATAAAGCTGCTTTTCGGTGCAACAAAACAAAAGCGCTCGATAATTCACGGCTGAGAACCTTGAAAATCTCTGTGGCAAATTCAAGAAAGCTGAATAATCCAGATAATTATGGAAGTAATTGATGAATTCCTGGTGGAGTCAGAAAAGAGAGCATTCAAAGAGAGAACAAGTGGCTTCATCCAAGTTAGGGATGTGCTGCACTTCTCTGTGTGAGGGCATGTGTGTGTGTGTGTGTGTGTGTTTGTATAACCCATCAGCCATGCACTCCACCTGTTAAAGTAGCCGCCCCGCGCCCTGCTCAGCTGTGTTCGTTTGATCTTGCAGATGCTTATAAGAAGCTGTTCCCCTCACACACACTCTGTCAGCCTCTTAATGTTTTGACAGCTGACCCTGATAGAGAACTATTTTCAGGCTGCAGGCGGGTGTATCTGTGCCTGTCTCACTGCTGTCATGTGCGTACATAAGTGGCATGCCTGCCTGTCCGCTTTGAGAGTGTCAATTTGATGGGCAGCGTTTGGCACAGTGGAGGTGGCCTCTGTCAGAGCGATGCAAAGGATGTGATTAATGTGGTGTTGATACAGTCACACACTCCAAACAATGAGCTGAGCTTTGAAAGCCTTTACTTTGGTAGATAATAAACACACATTATGTTGTTTGAAAGGAGTGTTTAACTTGTGTTTGAGGTGACATGACACCGTGTAGCATTTTTTTTTCTGTTTTAGTGTCTGTAATTAGGTCAACCCCTATTTCAATGAAGTCAGGACATTGTGTAAAGTGTATACAAACAGAATACAATTATTTGCTAACCCTGTTGATCCTATATTCAATTTGATTAACTACAAAGACAAGATATTTCTTGTTCAGACCATAGACTGTATAATGAGTGGACGTAATGATGTTCGGCTCAAACTGAAGCCTCCAGCAGATGCCCCGCCCCCTGGTGTCTGGCTGCAGTATAGGTCACAAGCCCCGCCCCCTGGTGTCTGGCTGCAGTATCGGTCATAAGCCCCGCCTCCCCATGTATTCCAGATATGAGCCGGGAAAACTTAAAAAAATTACAATACCTCGTAGAAACATTTTTCTCATCTTTACGCTAAGGTAGTATGACGATGTCATCTGGCTGCATGGTGTTCAGGTGTTTTTTTTTCTGAGAAGTTAGTTTCTCATTAGTTATTGGACGTTAAAAACCGCGATATAAGTTTCGTTTTACGATAGTTGACAGCTGCCGTTCGTGAGTAGTTTTTATCGGGGATATAAGAAACTTCAGGAAAGAGCCAAAAGGAGACTAAACCTTCTGAAGAAGCAGAAATAAATATTTTAATTTCTCTTTTTTACTCTGCTCTACTGGAAATTCTCTACTGTGCAGACTCTGGCTGCACAATGGCAGCTAGAGAAACGGGTTTTTTTGGCTTCAAAAACGTAGAACGGTGACAGGCGGAGGCACGCTGTCCATTCTATATACAGTCAATGGTTCAGACTGATAATCTTTATTGTTTTTTGCAAATATTCACACTTTTCGAACCTGATGCCTGCAACACATTCCTAAAAAGCTATGACAAGGGAATGTTTCTCACTGTATTAAATCACTTTTCCTTTGAACAAAACTGAAAACTGAGGGCACTAATTGTTGAAGCTTCAAAGCTGGAATTCTTTCAGGCCGCACTCTTTTACTACAAAGCCACACTGTTGTAACAGGTGCAGAATGTGTCCTTGTTTCATTGTCTCGCTGAAATAACCAGAGGCGTCCCTGAAAAAGATGTCGCTTGAATGGCAGCATGTTGCTCCAAAACCTGTTTGTACCTTTCAGCTTTGATGCTGTGTTTACATATGTGACAGTTACCCATAATGCCATGCCACACCCCCATACCATCACAGATGCTGCTCTTGAACTTTGCACTGTGAACAATCTGGATTGACCTTTTCCTCTCTAGCCCAGGGGACACCATGTCCATGATTTCCAAAAAGAATTTGAAATGTGGACACGTCAGACCAATTGAATGTAACTTAAACAGCATTTGAAAATCATTGTTTTCTGTTTTTTACTCAACGTCCAAACTTCATTTGAAGTGGAGTTTTAGTACATGTCTAAGATGTGCTGCAGTTTCAAGAATGCATTTCTTAGCTGTCCCTCAGGGAAATGACAGAAACATAAAAAAGAAAACATTATACTCTTCAAGTCAAAGGCAATAATTGATTTTCCTTTTGATTCACCTCAGTTAATGTGACATATTTATTAAAGTGTCGTTCTCTTTGTGTCCTGCAGGACCTGCACACCATCTACTGCCATCTCTACCACATGGACGTCCTCGCTCACCTTCGGGAGCATCAGCTCAGGTGAGTCATTTTTAATGTGTCAGAGATCACAAACTGACTCCAAAGCAGCCTTTAGGCGTACTTTCTGCATGAATTATCGTGTGGAAACACCGTCCTCGAACAGGTCGAAGAATGCAGTGGATATGTTTATGAATGGCCCCTGGCGGATGTGTTGCATTTTTGGCAACCTCGAGTTCATACCGAGCATATTTGAAGTGTTTCCTGTTTGTTTTCAACTCTGAGTGGGTGATGACAAGGAAATTAAACTCAAAATTAAAAATTGAAAATCGTTTCTGAGACCCCTTAATAATGAATAATAGAGAAAAATGTACTCAGAAATGGATAATGCAATAATTCAGTCCAAGTTTTTGCATGAATTGCACCTTAAAACAACAAAATTTAGTTAAGATCAGTGTAAAGATGACAATTTCACAAAGTATGATGGTGATTAAAAAGGAAAAAATATCTAAAAAGAGGTCTCACTTGGCAGGTTTTGCCTCAGAGGTTACTCAGTCAAATATTAACACATACCTGAATCTGACTGAAGTTCCTCATTCTTACTTTTATCAATAATTGACTAAAAACCTCAGGTTAAGAGTCAAAACTCAATCCAATAAAATTGTTTCATATGTGCTAATAACTCTCTCAATTGAGCCCAAACTATACATTTCTGCTGCTCAAGGAAACAAAGTTTAGCAGTCGTAGGTCACCTTAAAACTGAGCTGCCAGGTGATAATGATGATGTCCAGAAAAAAGTTTGTGTGATGCCTTTTTGGGGAAGTTTTGGATGACGGTGATGGATTATCAGAGTCAGAAAATGAATGAGAGATTTTTGTTTTTTTCTCTCTGAGAAAAAGGAAAAAGGTCACCATTTTTGTTTTTCCGTCTGGTGCAGGTCGATGTGTACATCAGCCAGGTATGAGAGACATGAAGCAAACCACATCCTGTTCTAGTAAGTATGAAATCTCTCTCACACACACATTTCCTGAGCAGGAAGTGTCTCTCTCTCCGCTCTCACACTTTCTTTCACTCTCTCTCTATTTTAATATCTTCTGTGGCAAGGTTGTTGTCTCCCAATCTGTGTTGTTGTTTAAGTTTTATTACCTGTGTTTACTCAGCTTTAGTTTCACAAGCAATGATTTTCAGGAAAGAACCATCTGATAATTGCATAATCAATGTTTAATGTGAGCGTCTCAATTTCACTGAGTGACTCCCATGGACCCACACAGGTCTTGCTCATATTTTTGTTCCTTACTTAATTGTTTTACTAGAGTTCAAGGCTCTAAAACAGGGGTTCCCAAACTTTTCCGCCTGTGACCCCCAAAATAGCAGCGTTAGGGACTGGCGACCCCCTTCTGTGGTATAACACTAATGGGACAATCCAAAAACAGACAAAAAACAACAAAACCCTCCCTGAGGATACTTAATTTAACCGATCGATAGAAAATTTACTGACTAATGTGCACTTTGCTGAGTTCACGGCATCAAACTTGAACAAAGAAATGTGAAAAACAGATAAAACATTTTCTGTTTGCATAATTTTATATTATCTTTCACCCCAATTTTTGCTTTTATTCTCACAATAATGGATAAAATGTTCATGAATTGTTCATAGTTTTTGATTTTGGGACACATTCCATGACCCCCTATCAATGTCTCGCGACCCCCCAAAGGGTCCCGACCCCCACTTTGGGAACCACTGCTCTAAAAGTATGATTTGTTTGTAATTCATGGATTTATTCAGGGAATGTCTGAACAATTACAAGATAAAAAATTCAAATCTGATGGGTTTATTAGGACAAAGCTGCCACATTTTCATCACTTAAGCTACAATAGATAAGATGTATTGACCCGAAATGTAATAAAAGATGTAATGAAATGTGCCAACTGGTCAATAAGACTACAAAATTGCTGAGCCCAAAATGTAAACACTCATTCAAAATGAAACAAGTAGTAAATTTTTGGATGAAATGTTCTTAAGTTTTGGGTTCAGCATCTGATACATTAGCGATGAGTTACTATGGTTTTTATTACTTTTTTTTTTTCACACTACATTTTGAGTTGTTGTCACATATTGGGCTCTTACAAGGCGGCCTGCTACAGTCTTAGTTCAGATATCTTTATTTAAAAATGGGTTTGTTGCTGTTCTCCACTGGCTCTATTCTGATCTTTCAAACATTGCATCCTGTTTCTTGGAGAAGGATTAGACTAGAGTCAGCAGTAAAAGCAGAAAGAGCTGTTTGGCATTGGCAAAGAAGGATTCAGACAATTTTTCATGGGCTTAATCCACATACTTTTGGCGCTTTTCCACTATACAATTCCAGCTCTACTTTACTCGACTACAGACTCACGGTGGGCGTGGATCTTATAACACAGCTGCGCTAAAGTGCTGCGCATGTCATCTATAACGCCACACAAACATAATTTTGTACTAACATATGTGCCACCGTGGTCTTTAAAGGAAAAAAAAAAGCTTTCAAAAGATTTCATTAAAGTAATACAGCGGCTCAATGTTGGTCGTCATGACAACGGAGGTAAACAACAGCCTCGTGCTGCTGCAGGCAGAGGGAAACGAAGGCGCTGCTTATCGACATTAACTCTTCACTGGATCCAGTGAGATCCCTTTAATTTTTGATTTTTGGGCCTGGTATAGCAGAGATTTTTTGTTGATCAATCATTCTTCTTTGAACTGGTTTTCCTTTTTGGTTCCCTGTGGATTAATGGACTGATTGGTGCTTAAAGACTCTCGTGGCAGACAGATCACTCCTGCGCCGACGAACTTTGATTTAATCGAAAAGACTCTTTAAACCGAACTATCTTTGCTGTTAACTTCTTTTTCGTTCAAAAGGGACTTTTAACTTCTTTAGGAATCATGAAGGAGCATTTTAGGGCTGTATTTTGTCTTCATTCAGTCTGGTTCTGTGCCGTCAGGTTTAAATGTCATTAAAAACCCGTCTCTGACTTATTCGTTTTGCCTCTTGTAAGTGATTCGTTCAGAGTCAGAAGCTGCAGAGACGACATTCTCTGACCAATGAGTGACCGGCAGTCCGTCGACGTCACCTTTTAGTATCGGCTTTACTCGCTTGGAACCAGGGTAGAGTAGGTACTAAGAACTGGCGTCTGCCGCGTAGTACCGCGCTAATTGAAACGCAACACAAACCGGGTAGAGGCGAGTAGAGTAGGGCCAAGGTGAGTCAGTGGAAAAGGGCCATTTGTTCTCCTGCTCATTTCATTAACACGTTCCCTAATAATATGGAACCATTAAAAAAGAGAAATAAACAGACTTAACACTTGTATAAGTGCTCTTTTCTGCTAGCTTTACATCAAAAAGAGTAATTAAACCGGCATTTGTCTCTGTCTGGAGGTGTTTATGAGTAAGATTTGCACAGTGCATTATTGTCCAGTTTGAGGAGACAGATCCAAAGCTGACACTTAAGTTGACAGATGTGCTGATAGTCTGCCTGCCTGCTTTTCTCCTCGTCTGTCAGACTGTGAGAATAAATGTACCCTCGATGTGTGAGTCAGAAACAGGAATGAAATAAATAAAACCATTAAGCATGATCACAGTGTAGATTTGCAAGAGAAGTTGTTAAGTGAAAAGCAGATGGTGGTAGAAGATGAGATTAGAGGCAAGTAAGTAATGTTGAAGGAGAGATACAAGAGGCTATATTAAAGGAGGCGACATGAGACAGGTGAACATGCTAAAGAGAGAAGGGAAATGACAGTGGTGTGGAGAAGAAGAGCAGGCGGGGGAACAAGGCAAAGATGAAATAAATCTATGAAATTTAAGCACAGTAGAAAGGGGTAAGGTCGGTGAGATGTGGAGAAAGTGTTAGAGAAAGAGGGAGGGCAGAGACAGTTAAAAGGATGAGAGAGCGGCTGAACATGCTGACAGGAATCACATTAAACGCTGTACGCTTTAATTCGCCATCAAATAAACACACAAACACAGAAAATCTCCAATACGTCCTCCTGCCTCTCCACCGGGGGCTTGTCTTAAGTATCTTAACCCTGAACAAAGCGGCTGCCATGTCCAATTAGTCAGCTGTTTCACAAACACACACACACATAAACACTCACACACACTCTGCAGACATCAGATTAAAGCAATCAGGGTCTCTGCTATGAAACAGTAAGAGTAGTTAATCATATTTCTCTGACTTACACCCCAAGCAGTGCAGCAAGAAGCTAATTTTTCATTTCTTCTCTGATGTCAGCTGGCTTAAACTGCATAAAATACTCTGCTACAAGGCACCAGAAGCAAAACATCTGACAGGAAAAGTAATAGGGAACTCGCTCGTACAGCTGCAGCGGATCATCATTTACAATTTCCTGTAACTTTTCTGGCAGTCCAAGATTTCTACGGAGTCCCCTCATTATTTTCGAGTCTCAGACAAAGCTTTTGATGTTTAAAAGCTGTAATAATCATGAATCATGTCGACCGCACTGTCACTGATGTTCCAAAAAAAAAAAAAATCCAAAAACTGAACAAATGCACATAAATAATGAAGATAAAAAGTGTGTTTCAGAAATATACTTGATTTAGTTTAATTTTCTAGTTTGACCCATTCTTCATACTTCATAAATGAGGAGTTGGTCTTGTAGGCCTATACAGCAGCCAGCCACCAGGGGGAGCCCTAAAACTTTTGGTTTTACCAGGGAAAGCTGTCATTCTGTCAGTGTTGTACACACCCTATAATAAAACACTGAAAACAGCACTATGGTATTCTACGTTTGCTGCGCATGACATGTTGTCCCGCAGTGACACTTGCCAATCCTTCAGCGACATGTGCCACCCATAGACTGTATAATGAGTGGACGTAACGACGTTCGGCTCAAACTGAAGCCTCCAGCAGATGCCCCGCCCCCTGGTGTCTGGCTGCAGTATAGGTCATAAGCCCCGCCTCCCCATGTATTCTAGATATGAGCCGGGAAAACTTAAAAAAATTACGATACCTCGTAGAAACGTTTCTCTCATCCTTACGCTAAGGTAATATGATGATGTCATCTGGCTGCATGGTGTTCAGGTGTTTTTTTTTCTGAGAAGTTAGTTTCTCATTAGTTATTGGACGTTAAAAACCGTGATATAAGTTTCGTTTTACGATAGTTGACAGCTGCCGTTCGTGAGTCGTTTTTATCGGGGATATAAGAAACTTCAGGAAAGAGCCAAAAGGAGACTAAACCTTCTGAAGAAGAAGAAATAAATATTTTTATTTCTCTTTTTTACTTGGCTCCACCAGAAATTCTCTACTGCGCAGACTCTGGCTGCACAATGGCGGCTAGAGAAACGGGTTTTTCTGGCTTCAAAAACGTAGAATGGTGACAGGCAGAAGCACGCTGTCCATTCTATATACAGTCATTGGTGCCAACCCTTCAGGGACTTGTGCAAATCTCTCAGCGACACATGCCAATCCCTCAGTGACAGCTGCAATTTCTCAGTGACTTGTGCATATCCCCGTGACACCTTCCAACCCCTCAGTGACACATGCCAATCCCTCAGTGACTTATGCAAATCCCTTGGACACCTGCAAATCACACAGCAACACGTGGCAATTTCTGAGGGACACTTGCCAATCCCTCCACTACTCATGGAAATCCTTTAGCAACACCTGACAGTCCCTTAGTGACTTCAGATTGGCAGGTGTTGCTTAGCGATTGGCTCGTGATTGGCTGAGGGATTTGCACAAGTCACTGAGTGACTGGCATGTGGCAGCGAGCGATCCATGGCACACAATAAGCCACTCTTGGATCTCGGCTCTTCTTGGATAGTTTGTGTTGCCTTGTCTCAGATGCTGTTGGATTTGTCGGTCAGGACTCACCGATATTATAAATACAAAACTTAGATTGAAGTTTTGAACCTTAACACAACAATGTTATTGAAATAAAAATGAAGCGTGATCCAATATCAATCTTGGAGTCACACGTAAACACATGATGTGAAGCTCCAGAACAAATAATGGAAACAATCCGACTCGCTGTGAGATCAGAATACCTGTAAGATAGGATATATAGAAGACATATGATACTTTAAAACAACGATACAGTGATTGAAATGGAATTGAAATGTTATGGATACCTGTGGGCATCCATTTGCAAGCTTGATTTTAGATAGTAAAGAAATATTTTCTGCAAGGACAAATAAATGGGAAGTAAAGTCTCTATAAATTCTGCTTCTGTTCCCATTTTTACACCAGATTTAAACCAGAAAAGCTTGAATCAAATCAAAAGCTAGACTAATCACATACTCCGTCACTCCAAGAGAAGTTAACATGACACCTGAACTGTCTTTCAAAAACTGGCATCTGTAGCAAGATGACAATTGAAAGTTGTTGTGAACTCAAAAAGAATAAGATCCGCCTGCATATTTAAGTGCATCTAGTGTTTAGTTTGCACAAATTGGAAAAATGTTGCTGTCATACATGTTGTCCAGGTAATTGATTTTCCCATAAAGTGCTCTTCTGTCCACTCTTATCTTCACTCTTCAAACACTCCTCATCTCTCACACCGTGTCAGTGTTTTCATATTCATGCGCACTAACACACGCCGTCTGCTCTCCTCTGGCTTCCTTCTTCATGTATGATTGAATCTTTGCTCGCTGCATACTCAAGCACCCAGCTCATTATGAAGCAAATAAAACTGGTGTGTGGGGTTAACAGATAGCACATGGACATAAAATAGCATGTGGAGTCACGCAGCTCATGTTTTGAACTTTTATTCTCAGATAAAAGAATTATATGTTCCAGCTGGGGTGACTGACAAACCAGATTTTCTGTACTCTGTACTCCAGCACTTTTGGCATGACTCTGCCTTTAATGGATTCTCTCTACATCGCACTGATGGCACATTATATCACAGCCTGGCATCCTAAGAATACATTTATGCTAATGTAAAATGCAGCATCCTGGATGCAAAGCTCAGGCGAGCACTTAACATTTTTCTCTCTGACATCAGAGCTGCCAGTTCTCTTTATAGAACTGATGCATTTAGCAAATGTTGGTTAAAATTTCACCAAAAGAACAGGCCTGGATTAAAACATCCTCTTTAAAAGTAGTGCATTTTGAACCAGGCTGGGAGCTCATTTGACGTCTCCAAAGAGAGTAATGAAAAGGCGATAACTAAAAAAAGTCTTGACGTAACATCCAGTCAAAGCAGGAAGCATGAGCATGACGTGCTCTTGGTAACTTGTCCTTACTTTGAACTCATTTTTAAGTGAATGAGTGAAAATTGTTCACATTTAACCTGAAGGCAGCATGAAGGATGTAGTGACCCTGAGTAAGCAGTAGGGCTGAAGGGTTTTAGAAAAAGATCTCATTGTGATTTTTCTGACTGATATAACGATTTCAATTCGATTCACGATTTTCTTTAAATCAAACTTTAGTGAAGTTTTCACAATGTACAGTAACATTTACAAACTTGACAGAAAATTACATCAAACCATTGAAACATCAAAAGCTTTTATTCTAATGCGAGGATGAAAATGAAAACTTAAGGTGAGAATTGTTTCAAACTTTTCAATAAAAGTAAGATGAAAAGGGAAAATTTTGAGAAATAAAGACAAAATTCTGAGACAGAAAGTCAACAACTGTCAGAGTTTAAGAAATCAAGTTAACATTATGTGGAAAAAAGTCCAAATTTTCTCATTTAAGGTCAAAATTTTAAGATGACAAAAGTCGAAGATAAAAAGTCTATGTTTTGAAATAAAGGCAATAGTTAAAATTTTGCTATAAAAAGTTAAAATTATAAGATTTAAGTCAAAATTTTACAACATAAATACAAAATTATTGGATAAAAGGCAAAAAAAAAAAAATTAAAAAGAAGATTTTTAGAGAAATAGTCTAATTTTGACTTCTATCAAAACCCAGAGTCTGACACCTATTCCGGCTATTTCTAAACAGGACTTTTTAAATTGTAATTTTAGTTAGAAAAACTGAAGAACAAAAAGAGCTATCTTTGACTCTTAACTTATAAAAATAATGCAGTACAAAATATCCTTAATTGTGTCAAGTTAAATAAAATAAAATACAAAACAATTAAAAACAAAATTCAACAATCCCAAGGAACAAAGTTTTTTAAAAAACCTACAGTTTTACACTCAAGACAGGTGTGTGTGTGTGTGTGTGTGTGTGTGTGTGTGTGTGTGTGTGTGTGTGTGTGTGTGTGTGTGTTTGAAACAGCAGACACAACTGATCCTGGGTCAGTCAGGAGCAAAAAAAAATAATCACAGCTTTAGTGATCACATGATCATGATGTTTAAATTGCGATTTCGATCAGAAAACGATAAATCATTCAGCCCGAGTGAGCAGGAGAGTTGAAAGCATCAGATGCGTTGAAAAGCACATAAAGTGAAATGAAAACATTCCCTCTCACCTTAAATGACTGAGTGTAAAGTGTTACAGTCTGAGTGATATTAAAGCACAGGCTGCTGAGGGGAACTGCTGCAAAGGTTTCTCACCAACATGTTCTTTCTTTGTGTTCCAGCCCAGACAGCATCGCTACCTGTTGGTACATCCTGCTCTCCGGCTCCGTCTTTGTCAAGGAGCACATGTACCTGGCAAGGTGTTGGTATGTAACAATCTCTCTCACACACACACACACACACACACACACACACACACACACACGCTCTCTGGCAGGTAATGAGAGAACACGTTGCTGGGGGTTAGACAATTTGCTGACACTGTTGCTGGGAGAAGGTGGGATTTTTTTTTTTTTTTCTGACACCACCCCTGAAGCTTTCTCATCTTCATCTTGTTAAACCCTGTTGTTGTGTTTTTTTGTCTGTATGTGTGTGTGTGTGTGTGTTCACATTGAACACAAAAATAGATACAGCATGTCACAAAGCTGCGAGCAAGGTATGAGCTGACAGGTTTTACTGATGTGAAAGGCAACACTCACACCTTTGTGTCTCACTGTGTGATTAAGTGTCTTTAGGAGCTGCTTCAGAGTGATTTCCAGTTTTTGGAGAAATATAATATGTGTTAAAGTGTTTGACTCTGTGCATGATGGTAGCTCTTGAAAAAGACAAAAAAATTGGGAAGTTCTTATCTGTATTTTTTTAGCCCCTCATCCTGGCTTTCTTGTATTGAGTATTAGCAAATACCAAGCCCTGTAGATAAACTCTGCTCCTTTTTGTTCTGAGTTTCAACAATAATGAATAATAAAGAAAGAGAGTAAAGGAATCAATCCAGTGAGCTGCAAGGCTTCGCAGAAACACAGGAAAAATGTCTGAAGTTAAAATATTCATATCATGTGTTGATCACTTCGCATGTTGTCACTGACTGTGCTGTACAGCTGCAGTGAGGCAGGACCAGAAACTAGCGGCGTTTTTCCACTATATAATTCCAGCCCTACTCGACTCGACAGGAGTGCGTGCATGTCATCTATGACACGACACAAACATAATTTTGTACTGACATATGTGCCACCGTGGTTTTTAAAGGAAAAAAAAAAGCTTTCAAAAGATTTCAGTAAAGTAATACAGCGGCTCAGTGTTGGGTGTCATGACAACGGAGGTAAACAACAGCCTCGTGCTGCTGCACGCGGAGGAAAACGAAGGAGCTGCTTCCTGACATCAACTCTTCCCTGGATCCAGTGAGATCACTTTAATTTTTGATTTTTGGGCCTGGTATAGCGGAGATTTTTTGTTGATCAATCATTCTTCTTTGAACTGGTTTTCCTTTTTGGTTCCCTGTGGATTAATGGACTGTGCTGACGAACTTTGATTTAATTTAAAAGACTCTTCAAACCGAACTATCTTTGCTGTTAACTTCTTTTTCGTTTAAAAAGGACTTTTAACTTATTTAGGAATCATGAAGGAGCATTTTAGGGCTGTATTTTGTCTTCATTCAGTCTGGTTCTGTGCCGTCAGGTTTAAATGTCATTAAAACCCGTCGCTGACTTATTCCTTTGCCTCTTGTAAGTGATTTGTTCAGAGTCAGAAGCTGCAGAGACGACATTCTCTGACCAATGAGTGACCAGCAGTCTGTCAACGTCACCTTTTAGTATCGGCTTTACTCGCTTGGAACCAGGGTAAAGCAGGTACTAAAAACTGGCGTCTGCCGCGTAGTACCGCGCTAATGGAAATGCAGCACGAACCGGGTAGAGCCGAGTAGAGTAGGGCCAAGGCGAGTCAGTGGAAAAGGGCCATAGGAGTCTTACCGTGGGTAATGGATGTAGCATAAATCTGCGTCCCACTTTCTTCTCAGAAATTTTTAAACGCGCTCTCTCTTTTTGGATATTTATCTGTTCTTTTAATGACCCAGAAACAGCAGGGTTTCAGTTTATTTGCAGTGTGGAACAGTTTTTGCTCAGTGGTGGTTCACATGTATGATCAGTTGTGAACATATGTTAAAATCAATCATCTAAAAAAGGCCAAGATTGGGCCTGATCTGACACTAGTGATCAGGATTAGGATATCCTGACTAAAACAGAAGTAAAATGTGTAGAGTTTCTTTCTGCAAAGTGATGTTTGGCGGCTGGAAGATGCTGTAGTGATGTAACAGGAGTTTATCCTACAACAGCATCGACACAAAGAACCAACTGACCAACAGGAGCAGAAGAAACAGTGGAGCAATTATCGATAACCTCAGGGCAGTTACGGCTGTGTGTGTGTGTTTGTGTGTGTGTGTGTGTGTGTGTGTTCATTCCTGTGTGGGTCAATTGATAACAGAGTTTGATGAGGGGGTGGGGGAGGTAGGTGCCCTGCAATGTAGTGTAGCAGAGTGTGTTAGTGTGTGTGTGTGTGTTGTAGTTCACAGGGGGTGGGAAGGGGGAAGGGTCACAGAGGGGGGAGTACTGTTAGTGTGTGTTAGTGTGTGTTCGTGTGTGTGTGTGTGTGTGAGGAATGCGGAACCCCTGGCAGAACAGTGGCTGGCCATGTGTTCCTCAGCAGCCTGCCCGCCTGGAGCCCAGGAGCACATCCAGGCAGGAAATGAGCAGGCTTTACACACACAAACACACACACACACACACACAACCACACACACACACACACGCACTACTCACACTACTCACAAACACCTCCCTGAAGCCAATAGACAGACAGACGCACAGACAGACAGCAAAGAGTAGAGCGGGAGGGAGCACACACTCCTCCCTCAGTTGAAGAGAAACTTAAAGGCATGACAGTCACCTACTTCTGCTTTCTGAGGAAACTTTTCCCTCTCTCTCTCTCTGGAGTTTTAATCAATCTCTGTGGATTTTAACCTGGATTACTGGAATATACCCAACTGTGGATACTATGCTGGATTACATTTTACTCCCAGGGAATCAAAAGAAACGGACTCCAAACATTCCTGGTTAGTGATCTTTTCCCTTCCAGACTCCTCTCTGTGTCATCTTTTTATTTTGAGCAATTGGTTTAACAGTTTGGGGGAACTCTGCTTGAGATTTTTTGAAACTCCCTCTGTTTCGACTCAGCGTGCTGCATTTCCTGCCTGCCACAGTTAAACCAAGTGGATAACCAGGAATTCCCCCTGGTGCTGTGGCAGGATATTTTACCACTGCAGGGCCCCACCACCCTGAAAACACACACCACTTACTCCTGTGTGTTTTCCTTCCTCTATCTACACTGATTATCTCCTAGACAAACTGACTTATCTCACACTTTTCAATATCACATTAAAGAAGTCTGATTTTAACTGCACTTACACTAGACAAGAAAATAATTTATTACAACTTCTGTTAAAAAATGTATCAAAGTTACGCTTCCAAAAAGATGTCTCACTCTGAATCTACACAACCTGGTAAACTGTAGATCAATAATATAGCCCTCTCTTCCTAAAAGTTCAATGTTTGTGCTGCTGTTTTACTTCTTCAGAACCAACAATATAGATTTTCCTCAACAGGATAGTCTAGTATTACATGTCGGTATGATTTGAGGGGACAAGGTGTTTTCAAAAAAATGAAGACAAGAACTAATATCAAGCAGAGGTGTGTTTCTGTTAAAAGTGTAAACTTATGGAATAGTTGTGACAGTGAATTAAAAATGTGTAATTCACTTTCTTCATTTAAAAACATGTTTAAAACCAAAGTAATAAGAAAATATGTAAATCAAATGTGAAGAAAACAAGAACAAAATATTGGAACTTGGGTTGTGTTTGGTTGTAATATTGCTAAGGATTTCATTGGATTATTTTTACTACTATAATATGTTTTGAAAATGTATATCTTTTCTCCATTAAGAAAATTGTGGTGTTACTCAGACCATGTAATTAAGTTGATTAAGTTGATTAACTTTATTTCTACATTTATTTATTTGTTTAATTTTATTTAATTTTTTGCAAAACGGGTCAGCAAAATAAGCACAAGCTTCAGCCTACACCCTTTCGATTATCTTCAACCATTATGTGATATTTGATTTGAATTATTGCTGCAGGGTTTGACTTTATGTTAAAATTGAGTTTTTCGCAGGTCGTCATGAGCAAAAATGTTTCTTTAACCAAAGTTGCACAGAGTTGATAAACACCACATCAAAATATAATCCAAGAAATTACAAATAGTTGATGCTTTTTGATGCCAATTTATTTATATGACCAAAGAAAAAAGTACAAGGGAAATAACAATTTGCAACACGATGGGGTTTATGGGTAAAGTTTAATCACGTTTCCGAGCCAGACACCCAGAGCACCGCAGACATGAAATAACTTTAAACCGTTTAACCACACAATTCTTAGACCCAGTTTACATTACAACAGTTTAGGGGGAAACGCAAAACCACTGTTGTATTTTCGGCCTCTTCATACAGAAACAGCATTTTAGCTGACCTAAACAAACTTTTGAAAATGGTCTCCATATTGGAATTTTTCTCAAATACAGTTTCACGGTTGCCTTGTAAAACCCAAGCCAGTTTTCAGTGGAAATGCTGATGTCACGCTCCGCTTCGCACATGTGCATTTTACTTTAATTGTGGCATGACCACGCACGACAGTGACAATGGCGAACTACGATATTGTGCTTGTGCTGCTGCCTTTCAGCAAAATGTTCATCGATTGCACCATCATGAAGAAGTATTTGCTCCGTACACCAGATGAAAAACTCTCCTATTCTTCAGCCTCTAAACGCTCCCCTACGGTTATACCGCCAACTTAAGGCCTGGCATGCATACTAAAGCATCATCAGTCCCTCAAAGTTTCCACGTAAACGCATATTTTTTTCACTGCACTGCAAAAACTGAAATCTAAGCAAGTCATTCTGTCTTATTTTTAGTAAAAATTTGTCTTACTATTCTTGATTTGAGTCACATTTACTAGACAAGGTCATAAAAATGTCTCATTTCAAGTTTTTTAAAGACAAAAATTAAGTATAAATTGCTTGTAACAAGTCAAAAAAATCAGCCAATGGGATGAGATGAAAGATTCTTGTTTTAAGACATCTTTCTAATTTCAAGAAACTTCCCGTGCAAATTCGTCTTATCCCATTGGCAGATTTTTTGACTTGTTACAAGCAATTTACACCTCACTTTTGTCTTAAAAAACATGAAATAAGACATTTTTATGACCTGGTCTGGTGAATGTGGCCCAAATTAAGAACAATAAGACAATTTTTACTACAAATAAGACAGAATGACATGCTTAGATTTCCGTTTTTGCAGTGTGTCTTTTGCATTTTAGGTCAAAATGATGGGAAACGTCGTGTAAACGTCGCCTCACATGGCATAGCTTCACAAACTAGCGCTGGTTTACTTGTTTACTCTTAACGAAAGGGTGGGTAGAAGTTATTAAACACAGTACTGCATAAGTTATGTTCAGTGTATGATGAAAATATTCTTCTAGCTCCGCTAAATTTATTAAAAACCTTCAATTTGATTGTTAGTTATTTCTCAGATTCAGTTTTATAATGTAAAAAATAAGATGAATATACCATCCGTCAAATATCTTTAATGTGGTCCCTCGAGTTCACAAGGCATCCAACCACAGATAAATAAAGATATGATAGTTAAGACAAGCTCCAACTGTAGAAATGACAGTTAAATGAGGAACATGTGTTAAATATATTTTGCAAATCATAATCTGTAAAAGGTAAATTTGTTCCTCCAGACTGAGATCTGATGTTTATACTCTGATTTCAGAAACCTGTTTGAGGGTGTGTCTGTGTTGTTACTACTTTAGGCTGTTTAAGGTCAAGAACAAAGGAGGCTTTTTATTCAACTGTTCTAACTAGCAAAAATAAAAAAGTCTTCATTTATTTAAAATCTCAAAATACCCTAATAAGCTTCATTCCCTCTCATTCCCCTAACTTTGTTGACTTTTTATACTTTAACGTAGTCAAGGATTTATATAAAACACCTGTTGCATCTGTTACTCCATCAAGGCATGAAATTCAATTTACTGTAGGTCTAATTTGTTAAAAAGAACCAAGCTTGTATCTGTCAGCCCAGATCTTTGTTCCTCAAATAGAAAACACCTCCATCCTTCCATGTGTTGACAATTTTTAGTCAGTTTTTTTTTTTTTTTTTGCTTTAAAGCCTGAGCTGTACTTTATATCCCAAACATATCCTGGTTGAATGATTACATAAATCAGTGCTGACCTCGACTCTTTCGAAACTCTACTTCCCTAAAGCTCCAAAAGTAAAACATTTACAACCATTACTGCTCATTTTTCAACTACTTCCTTGTTGTTTCTCAGGACTTCAGACATTTAAAGGTGGTGAAGATTTGAACAGAGAGTTGCATGTTTTTCTCAGGTAGATGTAGTTTTCTTTCTCTGAGTGTGAGGACACTTTAATCCTGTGTTTCGTGGAGAGGCGGGGGGGGGTTGGTAGCAGCTGTCTGTGCTGCTCCGCTCTCTTTCAAGATGCTGAGCTCTGAATGAGCCCTTAACTGATCACTCTGTTGTTTTGCAAATGAATTGTAATGTTTCTGAATGAGCCTTTACGTCACTCCCCGGAGTCTGTCAGGCAGGCTCTGTGAGTGTGTGTTATTTATGGCGCTTTTCCACTATACAATTCCAGCCCTACTCTACTCGGCTCGGCTCTACTCTACTCGGCTCTACTCGGTTTGGTTTGCTTTTCCACTAGCCCGGCTCCAGACTCACGGTGGGCGTGGATTTTATAGCAGCTGCGCTAAAGTGCTGCGCAGAAGTGCGTGCATGTCATCTATAACGCGACACAAACATAATTTTGTACTAACATATGTGCCACCGTGGTCTTTAAAGGAAAAAACAAAGCTTTCAAAAGATTTCATTAAAGTAATACAGCGGCTCAATGTGGTGCGGCATGACACAGGAGCGGAGGTAAACAACAGCCTCGTGCTGCTGCGCGCAGAGGGAAACGAAGGAGCTGCTTAACGACATTAACTCTTCACTGGATCCAGTGAGATCGCTTTAATTTTTGATTTTTGGGCCTGGTATACCGGAGATTTTTTATTGATCAATAATTCTTCTTTGAACTGGTTTTCCTTTTTGGATCCCTGTGGATTAATGGACTGATTGGTGCTTAAAGACTCTCGTAGCAGACAGCTCGCTCCTGCGCAGAAGAACTTTGATTTAATCGTAAAGACTCTTTAAACCGAACTATCTTTGCTGTTAACTTCTTTTTCGTTTAAAAAGGACTTTTAACTTATTTAGGAATCATGAAGGTGCATTTTAAGGTGGTATTTTGTCTTCATTCAGTCTGGTTCTGTGCCGTCGGGTTTAAATGTCATTAAAAACTCGTCGCGGACTTGTTTGCCTCTTGTAAGTGATTCTACAGAGTCTTAGGCTTCAGTGAGGACATTCAGACTGGTTACTCACTGGCCGTCAGGCAGCTGCAGTGGAAAATCATAGCCGAAATGAGCGAACCTTGGTCCCATCTCATCCATGATTTTTGACCGCAGACGGCGCATCATGGCGCGATCACCTTTACGTTGTGTTTGGCCCATCTCAGCTCATCTCGGCTCATCTCATCCCGGTTCCGCTCAGTCACCTTTTCCCGGTATAGAGTGTGTGTGTGTCTTATTGCATTGACTGCTGGCTGGATTTCTGTGTGAGTCAGAGTGGTAAGTGCAGAGAAAAACTGAGGAAGATTGTAGAAAGTGGGATATTCTGGGACCAAGTGTGTGTGTCTGTGGTTTTCTGTCTTTACTGTTGGTCATCATCACCATGGAAATGTGTGTGGGCTAAACGGGCATGGACCTTTGGTTACATCTGACACGGAAAACCCTCTCACTCTCTTTTGACTGAAATGATACTGTGGAAGATCTTCGTCTGCGTTCTTTGCAACGTCACAACAACGCTGGTTGTCTTGAGAGGACTGTCCTAAATCTTTCCAGCAACAAACCTTTCTAAGTGAAGGGAGTTATGCAAGTGGACAGTTCACTGACAGTGCAGGTTTAGTTTAAGCCCTGAAGCCCTGAAAGGAAACAACAAGCTCATTTATTAAAAAAATCCGTAAAAAATCAAAATTTGATGCTTTATGCAGTGACCCTCGATAACTGAGATGACTCATCATCTTTGTCAGTGTTTTCAGCTTTGCAAAGGTTTTTCCTGATAAATAAGCCTTCAAAAGTTGTTTTGTTACTCAGCATAGATTTTCTCACAAAGACAGCCTCTTGTTTTCATCCACCCATATCACATTTTAGATAACATGTTTGCAAGTTTGTTTGTTTTTTTGTTGGGAGACTTGTCATCTGATGTTTTCCACTGGCAACAGATCCTGATAATTTCCTTTTCAGTGTTTCCAGAATTAACTTTTAGCAAGATTGTCTTACTGGACTTAAGATGAGCCACATTTACCGTGGAAGTCCAGAAAATTTTCTTCATTTCGCATTATTAAAGGACAGAAATGTAATCTAAATTTTGTCTAAATGATAAAAAGAAACTGCCAATGCAGTTAAAAAAATAGTTTCTTGTGTTAAGACATCATACATCATACAAATACAACTTTTTTCTGGACTTGAAAGGTTTTATCAGTGTACAAACTTGACAGAAAATTACATCAAACCATTAAAACATCTAAAGCTACGACTCTAATGCAAGGATGAAAATGAAAATTGCAGGTAAGAATTGTTTCAAACTTTTAAATAAAAGGTCAATATTTTAATATAAAGAGTAAAAAAAAGTTAAGAAATTAACACAATTCTGAGACAAAGAGTCAAGATTTTGAGATGAAATTTCTTAAGTTTAAGAAATCAGTTGAAGATTATGTGGAAAAAGTCCAAACTTTCTCATTTAAGGTCAAAATTTTAAGATAACAAAAGTCTGAGATAAAAAGTCTACATTTTGAAATAAAGGCCGTTTTTGAAATAAAAAAGTTGAAATTTTGACATAGAAAGTCAAAATTCTAAGATTTAAGTCGAAATTATGAGAAATAAATACAGAGGCAAAAAAAATAGAAATAATATTTTTCGATGAGTTGACAAATTTTGACTCTTCTCAAAACCTAACAGCCATTCCTGCTTTTTCTAAACCGGACTTTTTAAATTGTATTTTTGGATACAAAAACTGAAGAACTCATTAAGCCTAAAATGGCACTTCTTACTTGCGATAGACCTGATCAATATTTGTAAACAGTTACAACTGGGCATACATTTAATGAAGTGTTTGAATAATGCTGACTCACCTGATTGAATAGCGCTAAATGCTGCTGCATCCCTATGATTACATAGATCATTTATGGGTCTATAAGATACAAACAACTGCTCAGATTTCAGTTATTGCAGTGTAACATTTCAAAAGTTATACCAAATCTAAACCTTTTATTAATATCAGTATTAACTCTGTGTTAATGTTTTTTGTAGTTACCTGCCCTTAACTAACTCCCAAACTGACTGCTCCTTTTCTACAATTGTCACCAAATCTAAGGGTGTGCGTTTCTTTCTGAGTTTGTGTGTGGCCTGAGTTTCTGCGCCGCCTGTCATGCTTTATTGCTCCTGGCGCTGCAGCTGTCACTGGACCGGGGCTGAACCTGTTCTCCCTTCTGCCAACAACTTGTTTCTGCTGGAAAAGGAGGGGAGAGAAATCATCACCTGCTGAAATCCAGCACAGACACAGCTTCAGTGCTCGGGGAACTTCAAGCTTTCTTTTCCAAGGAGGGATGACTTATTTTAGACTTCACATACCTCAGTTCCTCCAAGAAAAAGGTTGCTGCTGGAGCAGGAGAAACCTATACAGTGTGAAAGATAGGGCTTGAAGACATTATTTTCAAATAAACTATGGTTGGATGAAAAATGAAGTGAGTAATGGCTTCAATCAGCCGTGGATTCTACATAAAAGTATTTGCTGCTGAAACTGTGAATTCAGTAGCTGCTGTATGTTGTTGATGAAAAAGCTGATTTCACGATGAAGGACAATGAGGTCTCGGTTTAAAGAGGGACATGATAAATGAAAGTTTAACAGAACATGGATTTATGTTCTCATTATAACTTTATCATCAAACAAATACTATCCCTCCCAGTGATGATTATCCTGATTTGCTCATTTTCTGTCTCATTTAGTATGACCCAGGTCACACACAAAGCTTTTTTGTGTTGTCTCAGACTTTGTATAATTTGATGATTGACATTTGATGTGATCATGACCACATATTAAGCAGCCAGGAGTATGAAGACACTTTAGTGCTTAATTTTTTTCTTGTGTGTCCCCAACTAAAACATTTGGCCAGTTCATATTTATCCTTTTGTTAGTATCTCCAAAAAATAGTTTGAAATGTAGCAGACTTTTTAACTTTGCAATGAGCTTGGGCCCAGAGAAGCCGGTAGCAGCGGCGCTTCTGTCTGTTGTTGATGTCTGACTTTGTCTTTGCATGGTAGAGTTTAAACTGTCGCTTTAAGATGTAGTGATGAACTGTTTTAACTAACAATGGTTTTCTGAAGTGTACCTGAGCCCATGAGCTAATATCCTTTACACCACTGATTCCCAACCTGTGGTCCACGGCCCCTTGGTGGGCCGCAAAGTTCTTACAAGTGGGCCACCAGATCATTTCCAAAATAGCATGATTTTAGAGGAGGGTAGTAATATAAAGATACAAATATATAGAACAATGAATAATGCTAAAACTCAAATAAGTTTAAAAAAAAAATTAAAACTGTTCAAATAGTCGTTTAGAAAAAAAAAAGCCTTTAAGAAATCATGTTAGAGCCCAGTATATAACATGGCTCACAATGCAAAAAGAGCCTGAAATGTACTAAAAAGATTAAATAAAGCTGAAAACACAAACTAACCAGTTATTACATTATTTCAACGACCCGGCCTTTCATTGTTTTTATTACGTCATTTTGGGGTTTATATTATTGACTGGGTGTTACATTGTTGAACAATGTGAACCATGAATAACCCAGTCTTCAGTTTTCACCCGGGCAAACATTTTTGAGACTTATAAGTGGGCCCTGAGTTGGAAAAGGTTGGGGACCACTGCTTTACACAATAATGTGTAACCCCCACCTGAGGGTTCAAAGTTCACGGCTTTAACATTCGTGTGGGTCTTGCTGCTTACATGCAGAGATTTCTCAATATTCTCTGAATCTTTTGATGATATTATGGACTGTAGATGATGAAATCACTGAATTCCTGCAGTTGTACGTTGAGAAACATTGTTCTTAAACTGTTGGACTACTTGATCACGCAGTTGTTGACAAAGTGATGAGCCTGGCCCCATCTTTGCTTGTGAACGACTGGACCTTTTGGGGATGATGCTCCTTTTATACCAAATCATGACACTCACCATTTTCCAATGAACATGTCCCCTTGTGGGATGTTTTTTCAGAATTCCTCAACTTTCTCAGTCTTTTGTTGCCCCAGTCCCAGCTTTTTGGGAACTTGTTGCAGGCATCGAATGCAAGATGAGTGAATATTGAGAAAAAACACTGAAGTTTATCAGTTTTAACGATAAATATCTTATCTTTTATTCATGTTTAACACAATGTCCAAACTTCACTAGACGTTATTCATCATTCATACAGTTGAAGGATTTTTCTTCACACAGACAGACGTCATTGGAACTGCTGAATATTTGTCGCCCTTGTCAGCCGTCAATGTGTTAGTACCACAGCAACAGAAAATGAATTTGTGGTCACACAAAATGTGCTCTTCTTGCACGAAATGTCCACCGAGAAGAAGTCACAAAACACACGCAGCAAGATTTTACATGCTGTTCATCATTTTCAATATTCTGAGGCTTCTTATTTGAGGATTGAGAAAAAAACGGCGATTCCTTTCTTTGCATTATCAGCATTTTATAAACAGCTGAAGCCTTTTTTTCTGAGCAGTAGTGAAACCAAGTCTCCACGCTGTGGCTGTGACTCATGGCTTGTGCTTTTGTTGTTTT
>RPOG01002264.1:0-100732 GCA_008086565.1 Thalassoma bifasciatum | reverse complement strand
AATTTGTGGAGATTCTTTGCCCACGTTGACTTTTATCCCAAAATTTTGGGATAAAAACAAGGTTTTAGTATTACAAAGGTACATCACATAAAAGTCACATATCTCTCAAAGAAAGGTTTTCTTCCAAACAAAATAAAAAGTCATTTTCCCATTTGCCTGATCACTGAGCATTGGCCAACTGTCTAAAGCTAACTGGCTGATTAAAAATTGCTGCATGAAAGACCCTCGTTTGTCTGGTTAAAAATGAGTAACTTCTATTTTAAAAAAAAAGTCATTGCCTTTGATAATGATTTTTGCATGGTAATTATTCTAAAGCCTTCAAAGTCATAATCCAAGTTTGTGAAAGTCCAACTGAGACTTATCGTTAGCCATCACTCAGAGAAGGATATTATGTCTACTTTTAACCTTTGGCAATTACAGACATGTTTATAAAAAGTTGAACCTCACCTCCATCATAGTCACAGCCTCCTGCAGATTTTCCTTCCTCCCAGCGACCGTCTTTGACTGAACAGTTCCACAGACAGGCTTCATCCTCATCCACAAAGTTGGGGCTGTTGCAGCAGATGTCCACCTCTTCAAAATAGATACAGAAGTCCTCCATCTTAATCCTGTGACAACAGAGAGACAAAAATGTCTTCACTTGTAGCTGCTTGATTATTTCATACTGAGAGGTCGACGATGATGAATGTTTAACTCTTCCTCAAGTTTATCTTGGTTGTAACAAACTCAACAGATATTTGAAAACAGCACTCCAGAAAAATGATTTGTTTGGCAATTTTACAAATAATTTGGTTAACCATTTTGATTCCTTTACCAGAACTCTCCATCCTCCCGCTCTTTCAGACATTGGTTCCTGACTTCATCTGTCACCGTGTCCCACAGGTCTGACCTGGAATACAAGTCGACTCTGGTTAGTCGAACATTTAGCACCATTAGTGGCACTCAGAAAGAGCACCATGAGATTAAAACTGAAACTATCATCTCCCCTCACATGTCACTCCAGTCTCCTGTCCACTCGACTGCACCCCACGGGTTCCACACTCTCACCAGATTCACCTTTTCTCCCTTACATTCAATCTGTAGGAGAAATCAAAAACAAGGTCGGACTAACAAATCTGAGTCATCACTCCTTCCTTGATAATAAAACATAACATTAGCCCAATAGCATAACTGTTTGAAGTATTATCAACGTTTAAATCTATTTTTTAAGAGTCTCATAACATAATTGCAAGGAGTAAAAGAAAAAAATAAATACATTATCAAAAACAATATAAAGATGTAAACTATGATCAAAAATATAAACACAATTTAAAAAATTGTGATAAAAATAATAAACACATTAAAAAAAGTTTTGTCTTCTTTTCTGAAAACTTTTAAAATGACTTAGGCGAAAAAAGCTTTAAGGCTTACAATGAGAAGACGGTACATTTGTCAATACAAACACAATACACACACACACACAGCTACAAATCCATATAGTTTGTTTTCTAGTCCTGTGCTAAAGTCATTTTCTGCACTGTCTTCTATTGTTTTCATTTCACCAAATATTTTTTTCTGCGATATAATGTCTTGTTTTTGTAACCTTTTGTTCTCCTTTGATGTTTCTGTCATCTTTTTTTCTTTATTTGTCACGATTTGCGATATAGAATGCTACAATTATTGATTTTTTTTTCTGTTGTTTTCTATTCATTCACATCTCTCTTTGCTGACTTCTTTCACTGGATGTAATTTGTTGATCTAATTTGACTTTTTATATTAGTACGATATTAGCATATTTTTAGACTATAAATGTGGCATTATTGTTAATTTTTGTTCAATCAAAAGTTTCTTCTTGGCTATGACTGTCAAAGCCCTTTGTCAGTTATAAAAGGTGCAACACTATAAAGAACACATTGAATATAAAAATGATTATTATATAACCATACTAATACAGAAAAAAACAAGTCAGCACACACTTTAGATGAAGACCCCACTCCTGATCTCGAATCAACCTTTTTTGTTTTCTTTGTTGTTGCTGGAGTGGCAGCTTGTTTCACCAGCTCTATCTTCAATCCTCTTTTTAGTTTTCTTTCTTTTATCTTTTTAAGGCTCATTTGTTGGTCATGGACACCAAAATGTTTATGTTTTACTTTATGTTGTACTTTTAACGTCCCTGTGTGTGTGAAGAGATCCTGTGTGTAACTATGGTTGCATTGTTTACAACAGAGTGAGACTGATCAGAAGAAGTTCATCTCAGTCCTGGACCCTGTTGAGGTGGAGGCCGACTGGGGAATGATGGCCAGGCAAGCATGTCTGATGGATATTTATTTTTTCTAGTTGACTCTCATTGTATTATTCTTTATTTTAATTTGTTCATACTTTCTTGTATTGCTGCTGTGACTCTGAATTTCTGTTTGGGGATTAATAAAGTACTTTCAATTCAATTCAATGTTTCTGACGTAATGATATTAGATAACATAAAAGTGAAAAAGTAAAAAAACAAATTAAAGTGAAACACAAACCTGTTTGACACCAGTCACACCAAAGATGTGATTATCCACCAGGTTAAATTTTTCATTGGTTTTCTCTCCTTTAATCTGAAACAGAAGCATTTAAGTTTTTTCACAGAGGATAATATTTGCTTCATCTTTTGTTATCATTATAAAACATAAGTATGGGTTTTACCCCTCCAAAGCTCCCACATCCCATCATAGTTTTGCATTTCACAGCTCTGTTCATCTCTTCCCACAGGTCAGACGGGGGCTTGGACAGTTCGTAGTACATGTGCACACCTCCACTAAAATCTTTGAATGCCTCAGGAGGAATACCAGCAACCATGTCTATGTAAGACCCACAAACCCTGAGAAATGAAATGTAAATTAAGATGTGTTGATTTTTTGCCAGTGAAGGTGCCTGAATATATATTCTATTTTTGCAGAAGTCAATGATTTTTGAACAGCTGTACATAAGAGATGCAAAATTACATGGCCCCTGAAATCCCAAAGGGAGAGAAATTTTATTCTGTGTACAAAAGTATCTTTGTACATGCAAGATAAGTAATTTGTGGGTAAAAAAATAATGAATTAAATAAATTGATCACTTTGCAGGACCTCAAGGGCAATGCAGGAAGGGAAATATGGTTTATTCTTAAAGAATCTGCAGCACTGAAAGAAACTGACCTCCACAACTGATATTTTACCACAATTTAAAGTTTCTATAATATAAGCTGCATCCCACATCACATACTTGGCATATGCTTTCTCCAGCAATAGGGCCCAGTACTCATTTTTATGAGTAGGGGAGGCTGAAATAGGGATCCCGTTGAGTGTTGGTAGCAAGTCATCAATGACGACATCCACCCATTTACCAAATCTCCAAAACTATAAATAAAAAAGAAAACATCACTGTTAGTGGTGTCAAGTTTTTTAATACTTCTGTTTTGAACTTAAACCTTGAGTGAAAAGTCTCCAAAGCACAATGTTAAGGATCTCAGTTCACAAGCAAACATAACTTTTTTTATCTTTCTCTTTCTCTTTTGCATTTCCCCTGCCTCAAAACAGCTTGTAAAAGAGAACTTTACCCTGAAGTGAAATATCCCAGCATACTTGTCTTTCATGCTTTGATCCATAGGTACCACTTGTACCAATTGTGACTTATGAAGAGTAAGCACACCAACGGCTGCTAGAAACCAGCAATTACCTTCAGGAAACAACAGACAGAAAGTTCATGTAACATAACTTTTAGCTGGCTTTTTATTCTGAGTCACTCCACAGGTTTTGCTGTCAATCTCTGTAATGACTCAGGATTCTTAAAGTTTCTTACCTACGTCTCCTTGCTGGAAGTCAAACCTTGAAGCCCCATCCACAACAAACGATGCATCAGGGTGAAGGTCCTAAAGGAAATCACATGTGTGAATCTTTTCTTTTACAAAAAACTTTATGTCGAATGGTTTTAAAATAAAAGGAAAGTTAACTTACAAGTGGCCTGAGCCACTCCACCGTTTTCAGCTCCTCTGCTGTGTAAAAATCCAATTCTCCCAGAGAATCAAGGTTTGGTGGAAAGGTCTCATCACAAAACTTTTTCTTCTCTTTGAGGAGTGATTCCTTGAGCTTCTTGAAGTCTTGATCTTTGAACTTCACTGGATTAGAAGGGCTTCCTTCACCGCCGTCCTCATAAAGAGAGTGAATCATCCTCACGCCGATGGACGTCATGATGAAATGCAGTTAGTAAAGCTCAGAGACTTTTACTTTTGACAAAAAAGGAAAAAAAAATCCAGGTTGATCTGTGAAGTCTGGGGCGAGGCTTTAGATTGTATGAGAGCGGATTGAACAGAATGTTCCAGTTGCACATTTATACACATCATTTGCATACCACATGTGTAAGAAGTGGGATGGATCAGCAAAATGTAAGCCTACACCCATGATTAGACTTGATAGAGCAGCCCACAATGTGTGGGCATCTCAACAAAAAAAAAACCTCACATTGGTTTAAATGATGAGATTAGCAACTGGACCAATGTGCAATGAGCAATCATTCTGACAATTTGCTGCGATGAAGTGATGGGTAGATGTTACAACAACCATGACCCATTTTAAATATCAAAGCAGCTGTGAGGAGAATTGTTAAGATGTGGATTGCAGAGACTCCCTTCAGTCAGAGGACTTTCTCACACTGTTGTGATGTATTAGTTTTGAAAGTGAAATTGAAAGATCAGATTTTCTTATTTACACTACTTTTCATTTTCTTTCCTCTTCTCTTTTTTTCTTGTCCAAGATGACTTTTTACAGGATACAACATAACGGTGTAACATATTCATCAACAATAATGTGGCACCGTTGTTTGAAATGTGACAATAAGCAAACTTTTGTGAGTTTGTACCTTAGTTTAGTAGCCAGCTACATTACCAGGTTCCCACACATACCAGGGTGCTCTAAGACATTAGTACCAAGTGATGTTCAATAATCCTGGTCATGTCCTGCCAGTGCTCATTTACCAAGCAGTGCAAATGTGTCCTGGCCCTTTAATTTATCGATAGACTCTCGGGTTTGAATAGATCATCACTTTAGTATAAGTGCTGCATGTGGGTTGAAATTAACATTTTCACTAAAAGATTTGACTCTTGTTTTAGTCCTTCGCCTGTGCTCTATTACTGTGCATTCTTCTGCTCCTCTTCCCTTTTTCTGACAGCCTAGCTCCTGTGCCCACTATTACTACTAAATAAATCACAGACTTTTTTTCCAGCAGAGTAAAACATAGATTCCTCTTCTCACCATTTAACTTTGTCAGGTGGTGTGGTGTTGTCATGGAGACTTCAGCGCACTGTAAATCAATCCGATCCAATCCAACCTATTAAGTCCCAAATAGGTTACTAGGAATTAGCATTTAGAAATAGCCTTTTTTCATGCTGATAACCCCATTTTAAATTGTGGATTATTATCAGGCATACATCAAGATATAAGACTTCTTCAAGATCACTCAGAAAGTCTTCACAGTCCCTTTAAGGTCAAAGACAAGTAAAATTTCTAAAACTGTAATAAGAAAAAAAGGCTCAAAAGGCCCATTTCGCCACTTTCCATCTTTATTTGTATCTTATTTTTTTCATATCAAACAACAATATGGATTTGTTTTAAAAATGCAATGAACAATTTTCAAAAAGTTATTTGATAACTGCAGTTAGACTCCAAGTGAGACTGTGGGGCCCTCAGTTAGAGCCGACTGTCATGGCGTCCATTGATTGTACAGTCTATACTTGGCATGAACTGTTTGAGCAAGATGTGTATTGCATAGTGAAAAATTATCTGCAGTATACAAAAAAATAACTGTCCTCTAAATGCATTATGTATTATGTAGCAATGACTGTGTTCTCATGCATAACTGATATTTCCTGTAGGAGCAAGCAAGAAAATGGTTTCTGGTGAGTGCAACATCAGCTTTAGGGTTATATGTAAAACTCAACGCTCAATCTATCAAAAAGCACTGAAAAGAAATAGCTGTTTTATCTGCTTTGCCTCAGGTGACTTCACTCCATCTCTGCTTCGGTCTTGGAGTAGATTGTGATGATGAAGCTCGCGCTCTTGTTGGGCTCAAGTGTACAGGGAACGACCAAGTACTGGCCCGGATCCAAGCAGTGGAACTCAATCATCTCTCTGGAGTCATAAAACAAACTGAATATGACCGGCTCCTGACCCTTGAAGAGGGAGGCGGGGAGACGCCCTTTGGGTGCCTGCAGAGATTATGAAGGGAAGCTCCAATTTATCAAAGAACAAGTGTGGGCGATTTGTATGAACTTCATTGTTACAGAAAAGAAATGAAATATGCTTATGATTTCTTTGTCTTTTACCTCTGGTGGCACCTGTTAAGAAAAGATTTGGAATCATTAGACACTTTGCATTTTAAAGCACACACCACTGATCATTAATCCTTTTTGAACAAACACTGACCAGAAACACGACAAGCCCCATGTGGTGATAGGTCACATTGCTGCGATGTTCTTCATCAGGTTTCTGCATCAGAGACAGTAAGACGTTCTTGTCTCCTTCACTGTCTCCCTCCACTGCCTTCACTGTGACACGATACTGTGGGTTGGTCCAAAACCCCTCTGGAGAAAAGTATCAGGCAGTTAGAGCCCCTTTAAAGTTGTAATTAGTCTCTGCTCCTGAAAGTTGTAGTTTCATTTTATTTTGCCACATCAAAAATCATGTCGGAGAAAGTTCCTTAACACATCAAGCTGAGGACACTACAGAGAAGAGTCGGCAATCTTTTCTGAATAAAATCCCCATCTGATATGCGCTCTTAATGTGAAAGGGCATTCCAGGTCACAAAATATGAAAAACAGATGTTTTTATGGCAGCTTTACTTTTGGTTGCTTGTCGCAATTTTGCAACTTTGGCACTTTTCTATGTTCAAGACAACTTTTGACCACATACACATACAATTCTGTCCCTTTTCTGATGGTCAGTCCAGCTCCTGCTTCCACTATTACTACAAAATAAATCACAGATTTTTTTTCAGCTCTGCATCTCTCTAGCACATACTCATGCACACACAGACACACAAACGTACAGCCACATTGCTCTTTATAACAGTTCATTGTCTCTCTGTGCATGAGAAAGGCTCATCCTCTTGATACACTCTTCCACACCTGCAGAAAGCTATGATTCCTGACTGTTCACTACAAGGTATCTCTAAAACAGCCATTCTGATGCTTGGAAAAGAAAACAACAGACGTCTGTTAAAAAAGTGTTGTCCTGTGTGATTAGGAAATCCCACCTGAAGTTGTATAAAGTTTAATGCATGACCTCATTTGTTAAGTTTGATTCTGCAGACCTTAACTCATTGTCACTTTTTTTTAAATAAAGTGACCTGTGGACTCAACTTGCTGGGCTCTTGGCTTTCACTCCCGTCTCAATTTTTCATTGAAGATTCAACACTTAGTGTAATTTTTGAAAGCTCTGACACCGATTGGAGAGGAATAAAACTTGATGGCTGGATTTGACAAGACTGCTGCTCCTGTGGGGTCAGTTGGGATTTTAATCCAAGAAAATACACAACAATCATTCTAATGTATTTCAGTGGATAACATATCAACTTTTAACCTTTGCCAATTACAGACATGTTTATAAAAAGTTGAACCTCACCTCCATCATAGTCATAGCCTCCTGCAGATTTTCCTTCCTCCCAGCGACCGTCTTTGACTGAACAGTTCCACAGACAGGCTTCATCCTCATCCACAAAGTTGGGGCTGTCGCAGCAGATGTCCACCTCTTGAAAATAGACACAGAAGTCCTCCATCTTAATCCTGTGACAACAGAGGGACAAAAATGTCTTCACTTGTCGCTGCTTGATTATTTCACACTGAGAGGTCTACGATGATGAATGTTTAACTCTTCCTCAAGTTTGTCTTGATTGTACCAAACTCAACATATATTTGAAAACAGCACTCCAGAAAATTATTTGTGGAAATTTTACAAATAATTTGGTTAACCATTTTGATTCCTTTACCAGAACTCTCCATCCTCCCGATCTTTCAGACATTGGTTCCTGACTTCATCTGTCACTGATTCCCACAGGTCTGACCTGGAATAAAAGTCAACTCTGGTTACTCAGAAAGAGCACCATGAGATTAAACCTAAATATATCATCTCCCCTCACATGTCACTCCAGTCTCCTGTCCACTCGACCTCACCCCACGGGTTCCACACTCTCACCAGATTCACCTTTTCTCCCTTACATTCAATCTGTAGGAGAAATCAAAAACAAGGTCTCATTGACAAATCTGAGTCATCACTCCCTCCTTGATGATAAAACATAACATTAGCCCAATAGCATAACTGTTTAAAGTCATGTGTTATTAAATATTAGAATAATAAAGGCAGTATAAACTAAATAATTAAAATAGTAATAAATCGATCATTATACATCAAATATGTTTTTTCTTTCTTCTTTGCTAAAACTTTGAATATGACTTGTGCCAAAATGCTATCGGGTTAACAACAAGAAGACAAACATTTGTCACTGTCTCAATGTTTTTTGTTTTTTTTTCCTGACAGATATTCTTCTGTGGTATGTTTTCCAAGTTTTGTCACCTTTTATTGCCCTGTGAAGCTTTTGTTACATTTTTCTTGTCATGACTTACCATATGTCGTGCTACAGTTATTGAAAAACAATGTTTTATTATTTTCTATCCATTTCTTTGCATCTATATTTGTCAGCTTCTTTCATTGGATGCATTTCTTTGTTTTTTAATTTGATTAAATCATTATTAGTGCTGTTAATAACTTTAATTAGATAAATCACATGGTGGTTGTGTGATTAATTGCAGTTGATCGTAAATGATTAAATATCATCCATTCTTTAATCTACATTAAGTATGTTTTATTCTTAACCAGTTAAATACCTTTCTCCACTACTTTCAGATTCAGTTTTTATCTCATGACGGGGAGAAGAAGACATGTTTAAGTGGCTTGTGTGCAAAGAAAGAAAGAAACTGTGGGGTGCTGGAGAATCTGGCAATGCTGTCAAATACCTTTTTATGAAATAGGAGGAAAATTAAATGGTATTTTACATGTTTGTTGGTATTCAAGTTTTAAGTTTATCCTGTAAAATCTGTCTATTTCATTGAAGTGTTTCTTCTTCACTTAACCTGTAACATTCGATTCTGTATTTGTGTTTCTCCTCAGTTAAGACTGTTTTTCTCTCATGTAACACACTGTAAATTGGAAATAACTCCAGATATTGAAAGTTCAAAGTATTCCAGAAAAATGGGCCTAAGCACTTACTCACAGGACATTTTTTGACTATTTTATTGTCAAAAAAAGTAAAATGGTCCAGGTAGGCAGTTTGAGGTTAAGGTGTTGAAAAGTCAATGTGGTATTTTACACTGCCATAGGAAGTTTTCTTCAAACTGAACACTGTCAGAGTGCATTAAACTTTACGATGTCAGACTGTTTCGTCTTTTTGTTGTTTTTTTTTTGCGCTCAGATTTCCTGATCGAGAGGGCCAATGTGCTGTTAAGCATTTTCCATATTGAGTTGGTTGGTTCGGTTTCCTGTCATACGGGATCAATTGCCCATTTGTGATTATGGCTCTTTGGTTATTCTACTTGGACAAACTAACCAAAATGCAAGAAAGAAGGAGAACAAAATAAAGTCAGCACTTTTTGTGGTTAAAAAATTACACCTAATCTCTTCACTAGTCGCACCACTTAACACATGACCTGTTTTTTTCTGAGATAATATTAGACTAAGAATAAGCAAATAAAAGTGAAATAAAAACCTGTCTGACACCAGTCACACCAAAGATGTGACCTCCAACCAAATTAAACTTGGTATCAGCTCTCCTTCCTTTCATCTGAAACACACACACATTTCAATAGTTCAGAGAGAAAATTGTTTGTTTCACACTTCTTTATCATGATAAAATTATGTTTTTTTACCCCTGTAAAGCTCCCACATCCCATCATAGTTTTGCATTTCACAGCTCTGTTCATCTCTTCCCACAGGTCAGACGGGGCCTTGGACAGAATGTAGGTCATGTGCACACCTCCGCTCAAATCTTTGAACGCCTCAGGTGGGTTGCCGGCAATCATGTCTCCATAAGATCCACAAACCCTGAGAGAGGAAATGTGAATATACACTTTTCTTTTCTGTAAGTTTATGACTTTTGAGTCTTTTTACCAAAAAGATAGAAAGTTACATGGCCCCTGAAGTACCAAAGGGAGAGAAATTTTGTTCTGAGCCCAAAAGAATTTTTTTACATGCAAGACATATATCTTCAAGGCAAAATAAAAAATGAATTAAATAAGTTTATCACTTTGCAGGACCTCGATGGCAAAGTAGTAAGAGAAATATCTAATGGTTCATTCTTAAAGAATCTGCAGCACTGAAAGAAATTGACCTCCACAACTGATATTTTACCACAATTTAAAGTTTCTATAATATAAGCTGCATCCCACATCACATACTTGGCATATGCTTTCTCCAGCAATAGGGCCCAGTACTCTATCCCAGATGTAGAGGAGGCTGAAATAGGGATCCCGTTGAGTGTTGGTAGCAAGTCATCAATGACGACTTCCACCCATTTCCCAAATCTCCAAAACTATAAATGAAAAAGAAAATGTCGCTGTCAGTGGTGTCAAGTGTTCGAAATATCTCTGTTTTGAGCATAAACCTCTTTCTCTTTTGCATATGTCCTGCTTCAAAACAGCTTATAAAAAGATAACTCAATTACTCAATTATTGTCAATTTCTCTGATGGACACACCTAAAGGGATCTATTAAAGTACTATCTATCTAAAACTTACCCTGAAGTGAAATATCCCAGCATAGTTGTCTTTCATGCTTTGATCCATAGGTACCACTTGTGCCAATTGTGACTTATGAAGAGTAAGCACACCAACGGCTGCTAGAAACCAGCAATTACCTTCAGGAAACAACAGACAGAAAGTTCATGTAACATAACTTTTAGCTGGCTTTTTATTCTGAGTCACTCCACAGGTTTTACTGTCAATCTCTGTAATGACTCAGGATTCTTAAAGTTTCTTACCCACATCTCCTTGCTTGAAGTCAAACCTTGAAACCCCGTCTACAACAAACGATGCATCAGGGTGAAGGTCCTAAAGGAAAATTACATTTAAATATTTTCTTCTCTGAAACACTTTATGTTAAATGGTTTTAAAATAAAAGGAAAGTTAACTTACACGTGGGCGGAGCCACTCCACCATTTTCAGCTCCTCTGCTGTGTGGTCCTCCAATTCTCCCAGAGAATCAAGGTTTGGTGGAAAAGTTTCATCACAAAAAATGTTCTTCTCTTTGAGGAGTGATTCCTTGAGCTTCTTGAAGTCTTGATCTTTGAACTTCACTGGATTAGAAGGGCTTCCTTCACCGCCGTCCTCATAAAGAGAGTGAATCATCCTCACGCCGATGGACGTCATGATGAAATGCAGTTAGTAAAGCTCAGAGACTTTTACTTTTGACAAAAAAGGAAAAATACATTAGGTTTAAATGAAAAAACAAGGTTCACCTGTGAAGTCTGGAGCCACTTTGTCTGAGGTCAGACTGAACTGAAGAAGAGCTCCAATTGCAAGTTAACACACATCATTTGCATACCACATTGAGTATCGAAAGAGGAAAGGAAAATGATAGCCTCCAGACATGACCAGACTTGATAGAGCAGCCTGCATAAAAAAGGGTAATGCAATACCTAATATGTGTGGGGATTACAACAAAGCTTACATTGGTTTTATATGATGGAACCAGCAATAAAGTCAATGAGACGAGAGTGGTCAAACTGATAATCTGCCACTGTGTAGTAATGGGTGGATTTCTCAACATTCTGCATTTATTCAAACAAAGTGGTCATAGACAAATACAATTTTGAAATGTGAAAAAAGAGCTAGAAGGCCCATTTGGCTACTTTCTATCTTTATTAGAGTACTCTGTATACAACTCAACGACAGGGATTTTTTTTGAAAAAAGTATGGAAATGCTTCAAAAAAGCCATTTGAGAACCACAGTTAGACCTCAACAAATAATTACTGCTCAGACAACAACATTTTCATCACACTTCATGTAATATACTTGGACATTTACACCTTATACAGAACAAATGACAAGTTGTATTACCTCATTGCTCCAGAAGAAATCCGTCTTGGCTGAAGTTCCTACATTGCACAACCAACCTATCAACGCCTTTGGCAAACAAGATTTTCTTTTCTTTTTTTTTTAGTGATCTGCATTATCGTTTCATCAATTAATCACACAATCTTGCTCAGGCCTAACTTGTGGTTAAGTGTTCCTCCTGGCCCACTACCTCTCTTTATTAAAATGTGGCATCTGGAAAGCCAAAGCTAAACTTCAAGTATTAAAAGCTATACTTGAAACTGAACTAGCTCTGCAGACTTTGCAGGTTCATTTGTGAGCAGCAACTTGACAAAAATCTATGATAATGATCAATGTTTCTTTCACTGAGTAATATGAGAAAGAATGACAAAATTGCCAGAAAGTTCAAAGTACATATTATTATATTGTTATCAGCCTTGTGACTAGTATTATTTTAATTATCATAACTTCTCAACTATTTGCACAAGTACAAGAATTGAAGCAGTTCCTTGATGTAGAAAAGAAAAGCTTTATTGCCGTACCCGGGGTGTTGCAGAACTACAAAGGAGTCCACATTCAACACAGTTCCGATCTCAGGCAATAATTGATCCAAGCTGTTCTCTTCACTATAAATCTTCGACTATTTGGGCTTCGGAACAAAAAGCAAGCATTTTATAAAAGAAAGGAAGATGAGCTTTTCGAGCATAACAAAAAAACTCTAGGTGACCTGGTTTGAACTCGGGTGTTAAAGGGTTAATGTTATATAACAATAACAAGTCAATGCCAAAAAAACCTACAGATACTAATATATATCTCTGGATTGAGTCACGTCCGTTCCAAATAACAGAAGAGGAAATGTCTGGGTAACGGAAGATTTTTGTTATCGAAGGAAGACAAACTTTTTTTTCCCTTTACAATCAGGCACTAACTTGGCATACTGTATAAAACTTTTGTTTAACCTTCAACACTTCAATGTCATGCAGTTAAGACAGGAGGTCATTTTTTGAATGTAATAACACTATTAAAGTTTTGTTGGCATCATCCAGAAAGTCACAGGCATCGAGAACTCAGTGCATCAGTAACCAAAAAGGTAAAAAATATCAACATTTGAAGAGAGACTTACTGACCTTGTGATATGTTTTGAGGGTCCTCCAGAATCTGTTGGCTGATGTAACACCCTGCCACATGACTATCCAAATCCAAATAAGGATATAAACAGCCACTTTATGTGTGGCACCCTGTAGTGACATTTGATCCCAACATGGAGAGAAAAAATGCTCTCCTATAAGTATGTAAATGAGCTTGGTGTTGGGACTTTCTGGGAGTCATCGCAAATATCAACAAAATTATGCCCCAGTGTATAATTAATGCTCTTTATTATTATCATTCACACTCACATGAGTAAGTGAAGTGGAATGGAGTCAAAAGACTGTTTCTGAGTGTTGACAGCAAAAGCACAGAGGTTCGTACTGACATGCAGCCTAAAAAGACACTACAATAATTTGGAACCAAAATAAAACCTTTTTTTAGTCTGTTTGGTTCACATACTGATAGAGAAAGCTAAAGTTTGTTTTTGCTGTGGCATCTAGTTCATAACCAGTCTCACATTGAACTTTTTATTTTCTGAGGATTTTTTTTGCACAATTCTATATCATCAGATGTCAAGAGAGAGAGTAAGAAAGGTTCAAACAAAACAAAACAAAAACATCCAGTGTTTTGTTTTCATGAACTTAAAAAGTTCAAGTTTTTCTCATTAGCAAACAGGTGACTGAAAACCATCCTGGTGAGCAGGTGCGTCCACCTGAACACTGCCAATTATCAGTTTACACACTAACCTGTTATTTTCCCACAGAGCTAAAAGTTTATAACACATGCTTAGTTTGACTGAGTGCAAATAAGAACAACTTGTGTGCATTTTTTGCATCTTTACGATAACCTTTTTGCAACAGATCATGTCAATTGAACAGAGAATGATGGCTATATCAGCAAACAAATTATGTAGATTATAGAAGATGATTACATTTTTTTTTTTGACCAAAATGTTTTTTTGTTTTTTTACATTAATTAACAACTGAAAAATTGTTTTAAGTGGCTGTAACATCAGTAAGAGAGCTAAACTTCAAATGGAATGATCAAAACATCAAAAAGCTCCATCACTCCGACAAAAATGAGCCATTCTTATCTGCTCCGGTGACTTCACCCTATCTCTGCTTCAGTCTTGGAGTAGATTGAGATAATGAAGCTTGCAGTGTCGATGGAGTCAAATGTGCAGGGAACGACAAAGTACTCGCCAGGATCCAAGAAGTAGAACCCGATCAACTCTCTCATCTCACTTAACTCACTGAATATGACGGGTTCCTGATCCTCAGAGAGATTGGAAAACAACCTTTGGGTGCCTGCGGAGATAATAAACAGATGTTCATTTCTAAAAAAAAAAGTCACATAAGGAAAATATCTCAAAGTATCTGTCACGTCCTGTTTGTAAGTCCCCTGATGCCATTGTATATTTGTTTATAAAAAAGTTAAACCTCACCTGTACTGTAGTCACAGCCTCCTGCAGATTTTCCTGCCTTCTAGAGACCTTCTTTGACTGAACAGTTCCACAGACGGGCTTCATCCTCATCCATAAAGTTGGGGCTGTTGTAGCAGATGTCCAGGGCTGCGTAAAAGGCACAGAAGTCCTCCATCTTCATCCTCTGTAACAAAAACTTTGTTTTATTAATTCACTTGCAGAAGTCTAGTTATTGAACACTAGGAATTCTGCATGAGTGGCTCCTCAAATGCAACTGATCATCTGAAGTGTTCATTGTTGGTGTGTTTGTTTTTTTTTTGAAGAAAATTAAACTTGAAAAGATACAAAAATCTTTCAGAGTTATTCCTGGTGAAGTATTGTGAAACCACTGGCACATCATGATATACATTTTTGGGAGATTGAAAAATTAAACAAAAGTATTTATGGCTCATGATTCCAGCCTGCCCCACCAGCAGCATCATCTAAGTCCACCAGAGGGAGCTGCAGCACATTATACAAGAACCTGGAGTGGATACTGTGTTCACCTTTCTAACTCTCCTCTGGTTCTAACGTTAGGGTTTTACTTTTTTCTGAAACTATATTGTATTAAATTCAGTAGCATTGGGCCAGACATATTAAGATATTTAGTTGTAGATTGACTTTTTTTTTTTTACTAAAATACAGTAATATAATGCCGATACACTGATTTAAACAACCACATTTAGAGACAATTAACGTCTGAATCAGGTGACAAAACAGTCAAACGTGGCTCCCTGATGTTTTTGAAAACAGTCTAAATGAAACCTTTGAATATATTTCACTTCATTGCCTCTGGAGGTACAAAAGTTTACATTGCTACAAACCTCTTAATGTGGTTGGGGACATTCAAATCAAAAGCATATACGAGTTTACATGGATTCTTTGACACTGCAAAAACTAGGCCAACCCATAACTTCAGGCCTTTTGAGAAGTTGTATAACAAGCCAGGTTTGTTTCATCAGTATATCTTGACAAAAAACAAAGCTGGGAAGGATCTAAGAGTCTTATGTTGCATTGACAGCTTGACTTTTTAAATTACATGTTACATTGAGTAATTTAAACAAATTCATCCCATGGATCAAATAAAGAAAATAAATGTAATAAGGATAAATGTAAACACTTATCAGGACCGTAAAGTCTACCTGACAGGACTTTAAGGTCCCTAACCCAATAAGATGTCATTAGGTTCAATTTTAAGTTTCTTTGTACAGGGCTGGACAAACAAAGAATTACACCGCACTTGATCTTACATTATATCAGTGAAAAAGATGCAGTACCTTTCTATTTTTGAGATATTGGCTTGGGTCAAAGTAAAGTTCAACACACAACAGATTCAAGTCAGTAGACAGGTTTTTCTTTATTGAAAAGTACCATACATGAATGTCTTGCAGAGTGAAATGTTTGAGTAATCTTTGGCATCTGTCTTAAGACTAGTGTTCATGTTCATTGATCCATGAAGTGAAGGAAAAATGTATAACTTATATTGAAGAATGTTTGGAACAACCAAACCCAGAAAACCGAAACATTACAGAAATACTAATTGTTGCAGTGACAGTGTTTTACCTGCGGGGAGCACTGTGCTCCACAGTACTCCTGAAGCTCATTACTTAAAGGCAATAATCTGCAACTCATTCAAACCTGCAAAAGATCAAAAGGAGGGTTATACCACAAATTCTTTCCAGCATTGAGTGAGGTTTAAAGCTGCAATTAACTGTTCAGAAAACCGATAGTCACCACCAAACAATCTGCCGGTAATTCCAGCTTTTTCAGTTTAGATTTCATCACAACAGATTAAAAATATTTGTGTATTACACTATGAATTTACCTGCTGGCACAGGCTGCAAACTCCATGGTACGAGATACAACCAACAGAAAAAACCTGAGACACAAAAAGATAGAAAGTGGTTGAATTTGAGTCATTTCGGATAAATTCTTAAGAGTGCAGCTTTTTAACTCTCAGAAAAGTGGATTACACACAGTCGTCAGTTGTCGCATCTGACGGCACTTCCTATTTCAGGTTTTCATCACTGAAAAAGTTAATCAGGACTCCATTTTCCTCTATTTGAATAAGTTTCCCTGTTGAGGCTCTGTTGTACAACATTTGCGTGAAAGATTTAAATCAGATCCCAGATCAAGAATAATTTGTTTAAACTTCATTATATGGACGCAGGATGAGGCTAAGTTTTGTGCAAATAAGAAAATGTAAGATTGAGGGTGTGAAGAGAGGATGACGTGATCAGAACAGTTGTGAATACACAGGATGGTCCCATCAAATAGTCACAAGGACATATTGAGACAGGTTAATTACCTTGGCTGGATCAAGGATCAGATTAAGTCAATGTTTAATTTTAAGTTATTCTGAGCAAAAGACTCCTACCTACACCTTTAACGCAGGGGTGCTGATACAAATGTCAGCATGAAATTCTTTTGTTGTTCAAGTGGTGAGCCTGAACAGCGTATTCTAAACCATATTCATAGATGAACTTACATGGATCATGTCAACAGCTGGAGCCTCAGGAATCAGTGATTCTGAAGAAGCCTCAAGAACCATTTAGACCCTGACAGAAAAAAAGGAAAAACATTTAATAACTGGCACTGTTCACACCCCTGCAAGATAAAAAAGTATCTTGCTTTGTGTTCAGAAAACCAATGATCACCACTGAACAATCTGACGGTAATTCCAGCTATTTCAGTTTAGGTTTCATCATAACAAATTATCAATAATTAGGAATCATAGAATGAAATTTACCTGCAGGAGGCTGCAAACTCTAAGGGACAGGATCTAACTGACAGAATGACACCTGTGACAAAAACAGAGGACAAATTAGACCAAAAATTCATCCTCAAACTCTCAGTAAAAGAGTAGCGCTTTTAAGCACTCAGAAAAGTGGATGACACGATCGTCAGTTGTCGCATCTGACGGCACTTCCTATTCCAGGTTTTCATCACTGGCACAAGCTAGTCAGAAATTCATTCATCTTTTCTCAGATAAGCTTCTCAGTTAAGGCACCATTGTACAACATGATTCACAGTTTTATATCAGATTTTAAATTCAGGATTGCATTTGTTTACACTCCATGTACATTTTGGTTGTACAAAATGTAAGCCTTAAGACAAGCTTATCTGAAACAGTTTTCAGAAACAAACTTACATGGATCATGTCAGAAGTGGTAGCTGCAGCTGAATTCTCATAGGAAGCATGGATTCTGGAAACTTCAGGAACCAGCAAGACCTTGACGAGACAGAGGAAAATAATTAAAAATGAGCATTGGTAAAGTTCCTATAAGATAATAAATATCTCTTGCTTTGTGTTCAGAAAACCAATGATCACCACTGAACAATCTGACGGTAATTCCAGCTATTTCAGTTTAGGTTTCATCACAACAGAAGCACATTTCTCACATCACTGACAGAGTGGAAAATGTACCTGCACGAACTGTATCCTCAGTTGGAGGCCGAAAATGATCAGCAGGGAACCTTTAAGAGAATGAATAATTGAAATTAAAAATTAAGGACAAATTGATAATAATATAACTTACACACAGCACTTAATGTGAAAAAGAATCTTAATACTAACCTCAGTCCCGATTCATCCTTGATCTTCACTGGGTGACATCAGAGGGAGTCTAAAAAAGAGAAACATATCAGTTACTCCCACAGAAATAGGGTAAAGACTTGCCCTGGGAAACATTTGCAGCTTAGGCTCAGATCAGTGAGTATGAAACATCGTCAGTTGTCGCATCAGACGGCACTTCCTATTCACAGTTTTCATCACTGACAACATGTGAAAGATAAAGCTTTACAGATAAGTCACTTACCTCTGAAGGGCATGTGGACACCCAATACCACCAATGTGACTCCCTGGAAGAGCTGCTCGGCTTTGCCCATCTGAAATCATGTAAAAATTACAAGTCTTAACCATTACATGTAAATTGACATTAGGTATTATTTTACTTTGAGTGCATCATACGAACACCGCCTAAACAGACTTGTTCTCACTTTTCCCCCCTATATTAACATTGTGGGTCTAAACCAAAAGAAGAATAAGTTGAATTTGTGGAGCTGTAGTGTAATAAGCATTATCCGAAAAACGTAGCTTAATGTAACATTAGCAAATCTCACGTTTGTATTTCTGCTCCTCCATCTTCCTGTTTTTTCCCACGTGGCTGCTCTTGGAGGAAACGTTCACGTCAAACTCTCGAGTACAAGCGTTTACCTTCTATTTATGGTCAGAAAAGATGACCTTACTCTGTATGAACAATGGGACACGCCTGGACCGGGCACTGATAATGTTTCATCTACTTATTTTACTCTTCTGCACGCGTGTACCATGTACTGCAGAGACCCACAGAGCTGAAAGGACTACAATAAGGTCGGTGTCGCGCTTTTAAACTCGACGCACCATCCGGGGAAATGACGTAATTGATAAAGTGCCATGGCACCATCTGCTGTACCGGAGTACGAACTATCTCTTCCATTTTCTCTGATTTAACTTTCAATGTAGAAAGTTTTTATTAAAAAATACGTTCAAAACGGATACTAAGGAATGTGCTTGCTTTTCATTGAAGACTTCATTAAAAAAGCATTACACGAAACTTGAACGCTACAGCCCCTCAGAGTGATGGGTAGTTCAGCTCTATTTGGAGAGTCGATTCTTTTAGCATGTCTCCCAAAGAAGAACCGACTCTTTCGGCTCCCAAACGACTCCTGCTTGCATTTATGAAGCCTCATAATTTAGCCAACCTGGCATATATGAATGATTTGTGTATTGAAAAACACTTTTGCATCGAGTGTTTTTGTAGGAAGCATTATGATAGCCTGATTGTATGCTTATCTTAGTCAAACAAGCCTTAAACTGCTGAGTTAGGAAAACTTCACTAACTGTACAGTGTATGCCATTGGTGAAATTAGTGATTCAGACTGGAGATTTGTACCAGGCTGTAAACATGTTCATTTCTGCTTTGAAAACGGCTTTTATTTTGGCTTGGTGTATATGAGACTTTCAGTGGATTGCCAACGAACAGCAGATTTCGGCACTTTGTTTCATATTTTCAGATTGGAGGTTGCTATTTGGTGGGGACAGGATGCCACAATTGACATAGTGTCTCTCTCTCTGCTACAATATAATGATGTGATCCTATATCCTCGTATGTGGTTTGTTGCATTGCTGCCATGCTGTCAATCAAAGCAAAATTCTGCCAAGTTGAGCAAAAAAAAAAAAAAAAAAGTAAAAAAAAGTTGGGAGCTGACTCTCACTGGATGGGAGGCTGCTCCTCTGATTCATCACAAAGTACCGGCTCTTGGAGCCGCATCTTTTGAGCATGACACATCACTAACTCTTAGACCATACAACCCGGTTAACGGACTTCCTTTCCCTTAGCGCCAGTTTGTTTGGGATTTCTTTGGATATCGCACCACAACCCTGCACCCAGAGCAGGTTTCTCCCAGACTTCATCTGCGTTGCACTGACAGGTAGAGTTTTCCTACTTTTACTAAACCTATTCAAACACTTAAAGCTATAAATGTACCTTTTGTTTATTTATTTATTTATTTATTTATTTATTTATTTATTACCATATTTACTGTTGATGCTCCATTTTCATGGGCAGTGAAGGGATGAAGTGTCTTCTTCTACTTATTATTATTATTATTATTATTATTGTTGTTGTTGTTGTTGTTGTTGTTGTTGTTACTGTTATTGCTTTTATTCCACTATTTTCTGAGACCTTCAAGCATTCAATGGCTGATGCATAGTCCTAATGGGGTACAACCTTGGATTTGGTTGGCTATGTTTTCACATATTTGCTGTTGGAATTCTGAAATAGGCTTTATTTATTTATTTATTTATTTATTTGTGATGTTTTCTGGCAAACACTTTTTAAAGAGAAAAGCAGAAGAATTGTTTAAGCCAACGCTGCATACTTTGAGGAAACATTAAACCTAACTCTACTCTATTTCAGGCAAAGCAAGAAGAACTTAGTTGTGTCCTCCAATGGTTGTGTGGAGGGAGTGGTGAAGGGGGAAAAAATGATGTGCGAGTCCTCTTGAAGTGAAGCATACACTGTGTCAGCTGTCAGTTTGGGTGGCAGCTTCATGGGTGTGTGTGTTATTGTGGGAGAAAGTGTGTTTTGATCCACTGTAACAAAATGTTGCCACCTGTGAAAAAGGACAGGATTATAACTCAGCTCCCAAAGGTGAGTGGCACACTCTCACACACACACACACACAAACACGATTTGGACAATCTACGATGAGCTATGTTGAGTGTAATAACCTTAATAGTCATATGTGGTCTCAGTTCCAGTTTCTTCCTTTTCTTTCTTCCTTTCTTTTTGCATCTGACTTTGCATCTTCACAGTATTTTAGCCCAAATGCAGCACTGCACACCAAAGATGGCTTCCACCCACAGGTGAAGGCTGTTTGCCAGGTACAGAAGGGAGGCACTGTGGGGTAAGATCACAGGATGGTTAAAAAGAACACACACACACACACACACACACACACACACACACACACACACACACACACACACACACACACACACACACACACACACTCTCACACACAGCCTCTAATTTTGCAGTTTCACACACTCTTATATGGGTTTGAATTAAATTAGTTCAGGCAAAGCCCTTTAAGTCATGCTATGTCCACTGTGTCAGCTGACAGCTCTGCACCACACAAATTACAACAGACCATGTTGACCTTTGAGTCTATTTACTGGATATTTATTCTTTTCTGTTTATTTGAGTTATTTATTGGATAAACAAGGTAGTCACATGTGCACACCTGCTTCCAACTCAGTGGATTTCTTTGTAAGGCTCCTAATTATTCTTGGCACTGCAGTTTGTAGCAGGTTCTTCGTCTTTTGAAAACTTGAAACAGCTGAAAAATAATAAACATTTGACAGGAGCTCTGAGCTGCTGCTGTTACATCACGAATGACTGATGAAGTCATTGTTTCTCTGTTGCCAGCTTTAACATCGCCAAGGTCATCGTAGTAGGAGATGTTGCAGTTGGAAAAACATGTCTGATCAGCAGGTAAGGATGAGTCTTCAATACAGATATAAGTTACATGTTAGTATTGCTAATTTAAATACTTAATAAATATAATTTTGCTTGACTTTTGTGGAATGCGGTAAGCTGTTGCTTTTTTTACCTTTTTATTTTTATTTTTACCTTTCAAGGCTTTAATGAAATTTAAAGGTCCAGTAGTTACACTGATATATTTATATATTTAATGAAATGTGTTTCATACAATGTTGTTGAAACTCCCAATGTCAACGTAATAACATCCAAAAATAACTGATGTGAGGGATTTTTCTTTGGTAAAGAAATCATTTTTATGACTCTGACTAAATTATATGCAGCACTCTTTATGTGGGAGTGCAGGAAAATAAAACTATTTTTGGAAGAGGTTAAAAATATCATTGAGAAGATTATGTCCAAAAAGATCATGCTGGACCCCGAATGGTTTCTGTTAAAGATATATCCAGAGAAACATTGTTATACAAATAACATGTACATTTATTGACCACAGTCTGCTGTCTACAAAGAGATGTATTGCACAGCATTATAAAGACACTAACAGACCCATTACCACCCATTGGTTAAATCAGATCATGTCAACCTTCCCATGAGAAAATACAACATAGATTCAGAAAGCCAAACAGCATGTGCTTGAAAAAATTTTTGGAAACCCTTCATTATTTATGTTAAAAAGAATCCCAACATTGGGGTCCCAACATCCACTTAGAAATGCAGATTTTTGTTTTACTTTTACTTATTTTTTTACCTTCCACACTGAACAGCTGTGTTTATTTTAGAAAAGTTCTTTCAATGTTTTTCATTTTATTTAATTTTTTTTAGTTGTTATTTTATTGTTTATCCATTTGTCTAACCTCAGGATACAACTATGCAATCATGAAACTGAAATGTGATTTATGATAAAGCTGTATTTTGTGCTTATAAACTTCAATAAAAACATTGTGGCAAAAACAAAACAAAAAAAGTTCAGCCTAAGAAACTCCTCACACTTGATATATGAAACGAGCCATCAAAAAGGGTACTTTGAAATTGTGGGGCACTGAAAGGTAGTCATATCTGGTTGTAATATGATTTTTTTTTTCACCCCCCCCCAGGTTTCGTAAAGGCTCATTTGAAAAGAACTACAAAGCAACCATTGGTGTGGATTTTGAGATGGAGCGTTTTGAAGTGCTCGGTGTTCCCTTCAGTTTACAGCTGTAAGTGTTTCTCCTCTGCTCCTCACAATCTGATCTATTCACTCTGACTCACTGAAGTTTGTGGGAACAATCTGTAAACTCCAGGTGGGACACGGCTGGTCAGGAGAGATTCAAATGCATCGCCTCGACATATTACAGAGGAGCTCAAGGTGAATCCAGCTCACTCTCTGTTATCACGTCTCATCTTTGTGTGAAGTTATAGGTACAGCACTTCCACATGGCCATCAATCAAACTGTTGTTTTCGTGCTTTCTGCAGCTATTATAGTGGTGTTTGACTTGAGCAGTGTGACCTCTTTAGCACATGCCAGGTAAGATTCACACCTTAATGATCTCATTATTCTACCATTAAAATGCTATTTGACGTGTAATGACTCTGCTGTGTGTGTAGACAGTGGCTGGAAGATGCAATGAAGGAAAATGATCCATCCAGTGTTTTATTGTTCCTTGTTGGTACTAAGAAGGACCTCAGTGTGAGTGCAATATATGCAGAAACATTAAAATGAGTCTGAAAAAAGTGAAATATTTGGTCAGACTGATTTTAAAACATGACACAAAGTCATTATTTAGAGTTTTCGACTGTTTCCCTATTCCTCCCCCATGCTCTCTTCACTTATCTCTCCTCAGTCTCCTGATCAGCTGGCATATGTTGAGCAGGAAGCCATGAGACTCTCAGAGGAAATCAAAGCAGAGTACTGGGCCGTGTCTGCTAAGTCAGGTGGGAGTCAAACACTCACAAACAGAACACGGGTTTATCCCCATCCATCCCCAACACATCAGGCTCGAACAACTCAGCTCTACCATCTGTATCTCTATCATTCCAGGAGATGGTGTCAGGGAGTTCTTCTTCCGCGTGGCTTCTTTGACTTTTGAGGCCAACGTTTTGTCTGAGCTGGAGAAAAATGGCTCGAGGCAGTTTGGAGACATTATCAGTGAGTCATTTGGTCAGAAGAGTCATTATCAAGAAGACACTGTGATACTTTCAACTATTTTTTAGAGTCAAATAAGTTCATATTTTGTAAGTTAACAGAAGCTGTTGTCAGTCATGAAGACATGCTCCATCTTCTTTTGATCCATCCAGTATGCTTTTTACACTTTCAAAATGTCAAAAGAAAAACTTTCTCAGTGTTAAATTACTAGAAATTTTTCCCAATTCACATAAGTTCAAGTACTCTGCTAGTTTTTCTCCCTTTGCTCTTTACCTTTGTTTGGATCAGGACTCAAGCAAACAAACATCATGAACCTATGACAGAAAAGCACATTACATCAGTCCATTTATCACGTCATACTCTGTGTGGCCCATTCATGTCCATCGCAAATGGAAATCCCCATAGAGAGGCAAAATAAAGTATTGCAGAAATGCTTAAGAATTGTGCGTGACATCAAACTTAATCTCGCTTGCGCTTGTTTGTTTTCTTATTACTCAAACAGTAGTGATCCTTGTTTGCTACTTAGCCCATAAAGTCACAAATATCCTGTGGGTTTTTTATGTTTTTGTTTTACATAAGCACTTCGGTTTGGACTTAGTGTGTCTTACTAACACACTAATCTTTATGGCCTCCAGGTTGTCCATGCTAATTATGGCGGTCACATGCCTGTCTATAGAGGAGGCTGAGAGGCACTGTAAAAGAGAGTTTTGGAGATTAAACAAATAGACTTTTTCTTTAAATCAGAATCCTACAATTAAAGTCAAAAATTTGAGGAAAAGTAATTCCAGAAAAGTCAGAATTTTGACTTAAACTTAAGGATTAGTTTAAAAAAAACATTACCAAAAATTGTATTATTATGAAATATAACCAGGCCTCAAAATTTGACTTTAATCAAAATGTTCTGACATTTAAAAAATAAATAAATAAAATAAAATTTGGGGGGGATTCTGTGGAGGCCAGGTCAGAATTCCTACTTTGATTACAGAATTCTGACGATGAAGTAAAATAAAAAAAGTTTTATCATTCTCCATAATTTCTACTGGTGACTGGTGGTTACTTTTTGACTGAATTTTCATGCCACACAGGGCTCACAGACAAGACGGACAACAGCAAACCCAGCAGAAGGAGGTCCAACTGCTGCTGAGGGAGCCAACTATCGCCTGGCTTTTCACAAAGGAAAGAACAAAATTATGGACTGAAAAATGCTCAGTCTGAATCCCCTGAGCTGACCCCTCAAAACACAACGTCAGCTACTCAACATTGTTTTTGTAGTGCCTGCAAATGTTCTGAGAAGAAGGTGGTTGTAGGATTCACAGAATGACGCTGAGGCTGTAAACAAGCAGAAATCCTCTCAGGAATGTTTGTACAACAAGTTAAGCTTTGTGATGTGCTCCGTAAACATTTACGAAAAGAGGACCATTGTTCTCCTCTTGACCTTTATTAAATTGTGCTCTGTTAATACTTTCATTATCACATTTGTGTATTCAAAACTTCTTCTTTTGTGAAAAGGAAATGTTTGTCTCAGGCCTGATGCATTTTTTGTCCGTTTCCTCACTCGTCTCCTGTCATGTGGCTGCTGCTAATGTGATGCGTACGCCGACTCCCATGACCGGCGTCACACACAACTCGTCCTTCGACGCCGACAAGTTCCCATGATTCTGAAAATGCAGGGTTTGTTTGGAGGGGGAGATACAAACAGAGATCTGAAGCCAATAGATTTTCTGCCTCATTAAAGGAGGACAGAAGGAAGTTTGTCTGCACATCTTCTAGTTTCCAGTTGGATACATGTACTTGTCTTGTGGCTGATATGAAATAAAGTGTAAATAAACTGTTACTCATGAAAATGTCATGTTTGGTTCAAAAATCTGAGCTACAGTGTTTAGTTTTTCACATTCAGCTCCAAGCTAATCACATTCCCAAGGATGCACACACGCACACACACAGATACAGGCATCACATGTCCAGACTGCCTGTCTGTTTCCCATATCAGTATAAATGAGACTCCAAGTTTAATATGAACAGCTTTATTAAAGGGATCACAGGTAGAAAAGGTCATCAGCAGTGCCAGAGACATCATTTCTCCTCCATCACCAACAACTGCCAACAACCAATCACATCCCTCTCTGAGAAAGACCCAGCATCTTTAGCAAGAGACGTAAAACCAAGCAAGTTTAACCCAAAACATAATCATTTAAAACATTAGTCATATTTATCAGACCATGATACTTGCGCACTGCAAAATGAAGCACACCACTGAATACTAGCGCTGCTTGTTTGTACTGCGGCACAGAGGCACAGCAGGAAAAAGAAACAAACATATTAGTGATGCAGAGAGGCTGGAACAACTGCACAATGCTTACGAGAGATTTTGTTCAGGACAATGAATTCTTCCATTCAAACAGCTGCGTGCACTTTGAATATTATTCACAGCTAGAAATATAAACACAGTGGAAGTCAGTTTAATGTTTCCAGCGGTAAAAAAAAAATTAAACTTTTCCACTGAAATTTTATTTTGTAGGTTATACCATCCTGGACTGAGTTGCTACAGCAGCATGTAGAGGATGCACCTTCCGGGGCAGTTAACACCAAAACCCCACATCAAAGTAAAGAACTCTTAAATCACAAACATTAAAGATATGAGGGTGAAATAGTTTCCTTTCTCAAAAAAATGACCCTCTGATACCGTAGTAGATGTTGATGTCCAACAGCGGGGTGCTTTCACTTTGCCTCTTAAAATGAAATAACTTGCAGCTCTGCACTCTCACAGTCATGCAAATAAAGTCATCACATGTTAGTCACCCTAAACATGGAACACTGGTGTCCACAGTATGTTTAGTGAGAGTCCGTAATACATTAGAGGCTATCTACAGGGGCCAGACCACAGTCAGCTGACTATAATACAGCATGTGGGAGGAAAGAATACCTGTCCCCCATTCAGAGTGCACGCGTGCATGTCAGTAGAGTCCCAGATGGGTTTGCTTTGACAGATGTGAAGAGCAGAGTCGTTGTGTTTAAACAGAAAATAAACAGTCTTTATTCGTTCTGACGCATACAAAAAAAGAATTCAATTTCCTGATTACCTTGGCAAAGCGTTCTTTTGGCATCCAACTTAGAGAAGAAGAACTGTAACCATGCCCCTCTATTGTGACCATTTATGGATCAAACTAAGAGTGATCATAAAAAATAAAATGTTAGGACAGCTTGCTGACATATTCTGTATAGGTCCATTTCCTACATGTAACTGCTGTCAGATATTCAAGTGTTCTTTTTATGTCATTGTTCTGACTTTCTGCATGACATATACAGTGTTATTCATACTTTACAAAATACTAATCAGCCAGAGGAGGCGGCTGAGGGGGGAGGGGGATATTTAAGATGTGATTGGTGAACAGGAGAAAAGCAGGAAGGGAGGAGTTGAGATGCACCATGATAGATGAACTGCAGCTATAACATCAGGAGAAGGTAGAGTGTGTGAATGGACAGTCAGCTGGATGCCATGAGCTCCACCTGGATTAAATGTTCTGAGGGAGGATGAGAAAAATATGTGGAGGGAGGTTATCCAGATGAAACAGAATGGAGGATGACAAAGGTCTGGCTGGAAGGGAAAGGGGGGTGAGTGACGCCCCCCTGCATGTCCTATCGGTCCATTTCATCCAGCAGGGGTGTGGCGTCCCCAGCGATGGACATGGGTGTGCTCTCGATCATGGGGCTGGGTGATGGTCGGGGTGTCATTCTCTGGGCTTTCTTCCGGCCCTCTGCTTCCTTCTCCTTTAACCACTGCTCCGCCATCTTGCCCCAGTCCACAGCTGAAGAGTTACTACCGCTGGCCCTGTGGGGAGGGAGGGAAGGAAAGGGTGAGGCTTAAACCAGTGACCGAGAGGAAGAAAAATAAAACAGGGGCTGCTTCTAAAAATGATGACTTAGCACCACCTGTTGGTGAAAAGCACAACTACAACTACTACCAAATCTGTACTTAATGTTGCAGTAAGTGTTACACATACTTAGGCTGCTGTTGTGGCGGCTGCTGCTGCTGTTGCTGTGGCGTCCGCCCTCTGGATGACGTAGAGGATGACGGGGTACCTGACGAGTGGCCATGGTGACTGCTGTGATGGCCGTGGTGGCTGTGGTGTGACACATGGCTTCCATGTGGGTGGGCATGTGCATGCGAGTGTGAAGACTGAGGCGTGGAGCCTGGATACTGCGGCGTGCCAAGGGCCTGCTGGCTTGGTGTGGTATAGGAGTAACTGGGCGTCATCATGGGGGTTGCGATTGGTTGCTGAGGGGTGGCGAATACCTGCAAAAGATGAATCAAGTCATAAACATGGAGGTAAAGTTTATTCGTCTCTATATGGAAGGCAAGGCCCAAATTTTCACTTTGATCACAGGAAGATAAATGTTCTCGATAATAAGCGTCTTGATTTTAACCTTCAGGGCTCCACTCACATGATACGCCGAAGAGCTTCCTCCTCCACCACCTGTGCTGCCTCCATAACCGTACTGGCTGGAGCTCCACTGAGCAGGGGTGGTGTTGGGATTCTGGCCCTGGCCTGTGACCGCAGCAATGGCATTGAACATCTGAGAGGTCATGTTGCGGGGGAGAGCATTGACAGCTCGTGTTAAGTCTGAAGAGAAAAGAGTTTGAGAAATATGAATGTTAATAACACAGCGCCATCAGTACATGAGGGGGAAAAGGGAAGACATAAAACGGTTTGTGCGTGTGCATGTGAATTTGAGAGCTTAAGTTACCTGCAATATTGATGTTAGCTGGGGTGGCATTCAGGGACGCAGGAGTCCTCGTTCGGCTGCTGTTGCTGGGAGTGATGCCTGGGAATAGGCAGAGTATGATAGATTATTACGACAGGCTCTTTTTAATTGTTGCATTACACACAAACAACATCAGACAGTACCACTGTACCTGGAACAGGCTCTTGGTAATGGTCCTTAAACCAACGGAATAGTCCGTTCACTGTTGGAAATATCTGGGAACGGTAGCGGAAACCATCCGGGGTGATGGTCACAAACTCAACTCTGGAAACAAACAACACCAGATATTCAGTTGTGAAGGTTCAGTCAATTACACTTGAAAATCTGCTTGGGTGAAAATAAATACTCCCCCACTTGCTAATTCGGTATTTCTTTTATCCAACGAGTGATGAGTGGACAGCAAGTAATCAGGAAACAGTGGAAAGAAAGGACAATTCTACTCACCTTGGTTTTCCACGTGGCTGGTAGCCCAGGATGAACTTTCCTGGAAGTTCCTTACATGCTGAGATAAAGTATGGAATAAAAGTAGGTTTCTCCCTCTTTGTCCTGACTAATAACTCCTCCATTTTCTATGAGAGAAGAAAAAGAGGGTGTGAGAGGTGGGGCTCAAAACAAAACCGGATTTTAGTCAGAGATTCATAAATGTAATGTAAGATGTCCAAAACATCTACACTGCAGAGTAATGCAATACTTGCCTCCTTTGATCCTCCATGGCACTCCTGGAAGTACTTATGCCCCAGAAGATCTCGGGCAAATGAAGCCATAGGCTGGATGTATCGCGCAGTGATTTCATCCAGATCTTCAAACTCCTGCAGAGAATGCAACACACATTGAGAACAGGCTGCAGCAACATTTTCTAATCCAGGCTTGATAGCAGGGCACCAGAGAGAAAAAGGGCAAACTGCTTACCTCAGTATTGATCCAGAGAGTGTGCCCTAAGCTGAAGGCGTTTTCTTTTCCTTCTTCTCTCACGTCCACATGCTGGTAGATGCCGTCAGCCACCTTGAAACAACATGCTGAGTCAGCTCTGAACATGTGGAATTTGAAAAACTCTTAACATTTTACTTAATTTTAGGCACTTTAAAGTGTTACCGAGCAATACTCAAACTCCATAGTGCTTTGAAGTTTTTACTCCTCACCTTTACTTTGAAAAGTATCTGCAAATTTTCCCTTCCTGGGTTTCTTACCTTCCAGGTAACTGTGAGGTGGTTCTCTCCCTTGCTGCTGGGTCTGATAATCAAGTCTCCCTGATCCAAGGTTTCCATCATTTTCTCTGCCTGGTTGAAACTGATGTTGTGGAAGTTTGGGTGGGCAATGACACGCTTGATATATGCTGCCAGAGGAGGAGAGCAAAGGACAGACACATGGAATAAAGACCATGATGAAGTAAAGAATCAGTTGTTAAAATCTGGTGGTGGCCCCTTGTATACTCACGTGTTCTCTGCTGTTTCTTTTTCAGCTCCTCTTCCTGTTTTTGGTCTTCAGACTCTGTGTCGAAGTCATAGTAGCTGTCCTTTGGAAGCTTCCACTCATTTGCTTTGTCCATCAAATCTGACGTGCGGCATGTGAGGTCAACACTGAATTTTTCTATGTCAATTTTCATGATGCGGCAGTGAACTGTCATGCCCACCTGGTGGAGAAAAAAGAGAAAGGTTATTCATGGAGTATGGAAAAGTTTGCTGAAACAGATTGATGCAAAATTGAACAAATTTAAATCAACAAGCATTCCTCACCTTGACTCTCTCTTCGGGATGTTTAACCACTTTATCACTGAGAAACTTGGTGGGAATGAATCCCTGAACACCATTATCTAATCTTGAACGCACTCCAATAGCCTGACCAGGACATGAGCCGCTGTCAAAGTGATTCCACACCTAAAGCAAGGACACAGACACAGAAGGAATGATCAAATGTGGGGCTCCAAGCCCTGCTGGTTTATGACGGTCATGGGGAAGAATTGGGTGCTTCAGTGGTACCTCGCTGAGTTCAGGAAAGTTGTCCTGCTGGCAAAAGGGACATTGCCACAGCCCCGTAGAATCATTACGAATAGCTTGGTCGTAGCTTTCTCCTTGAGGCCGCCGGTGAGCGATACCCGTTACCACACTGGTGATCAGCTTACCTGAAAGAAAAGAAAGTGGAGCTCTAGGAAATTGGCCAAGTGCTGATGGTCAGAATCAAAGTATTTTTTGTTGATTTTAGTTAATAAATACTAAAGGTTTACTTTATATTACCGATATAAAAGGTCTCTGGTGTCTCCTTGGTGAGCATGTTGAACACCTCCTCTGTGTTAGGGACTCTGTAGGCAACTCTCAGGTCTTTATACCTGCAGCTCAGCTCAGCCCGAATGTCGTAGAGAGTAATCCCCTTGTTACCATAACCCTGATGAAAGAAACAAAGAAGAAAACAAAAACAGGGAGAAGTGATTTAACTTTGTCTGGCTTTGAGGTTTCTTGAAACAAAGACACAAACAGCTGTGTTTCAGACAAGTTACAGTTTTGAGTTTTACAAGCTGTTCATCACACACACACATGCACGCACACACACAGACACACACACTAACCTGTCTCTCAAGCTCTTCAGCAAATGCATCCAAGTCCAGATCTTTGAGACGTTCTGGATTTTCCAAAATTTCCTCCAGAGCTCCTGCTGGGTTAGCATCTTCTGCCGACTCATCGTACTCAAGAGCATCCACGGCCATCTTACGAGCCCACTCGTAAGTCTCAGGATGGACACGAGATCCATCAAGAACCTCGATGTAAGAGTCAGTACTGTGTTTTAAGTGTAAGAGAGGAAGAACAAGTTGTAATTTGAAATCACCTCACGGTAAACAGCTTAATTGTAACTTTAGCGTTTCAGGGAATATCTGGGCAATGTGAAACATGAAGAAAACCTTTTCAAGGTACCCACCTGTCCCCGAGTGATGCTGTGTCGATCTTTATGAAACCAGCACAGTTGATAAAAACTTTCGGTCCCATGTGACACATTGTGACCAGCTGAGTTCTGTTTTCCAAACGGGTGTTGTTCTGCTTCAGAATCTGCAAAAATACAAAAAAACCAGATGGTTTAATTTCATCTGAGATCTGTACTAATATGATTGAGTGGCCGCAGTACAAAAATTTACCTTGAGCAGGTGGGAGCCTTTCCTGGGTCCTAGACCACAGACATATTGGACCAGGCTCTGAGTGTAAGGATGTGCAATGGCCTTGTTCACATCCACTCCAACCTCATTCACACGATTGATGAATTCACAGTAAAGAGCGCTCAGCAAATCCTCCTTCACCACATGTTCCTGAGAGCAAAAAGGGGAGAAGGAAAACTATAACAACAGTTTCAGGAATCAGCACTGTGTGGAGCTGCAGCTCTGTTTGATTTATGGTCCACCGCTTTTCTTTTTTTGTTCTTCAGTTCCTGCTGTTCAGGAGTATGGTAAATCACCATCCTACTGTTTATTGACTAGTTGACACATTGTGTATCAGACAAGGCTGACTGTACTTCTGGGATATGCATTCCATGCTTTGATCTCAAAGAAAATATGTGAAAGGCCAGCGTGATGTTGCAGAAGACTTTAGTGAGATCAGACAATACGGGAAGCTTATTTGCTGTGACCTCATGTTCAAAAAACTAATACAACACCACAAAGACCGAAGAAGAAGATAAATTTGGTGTCTTGCTCTCAGTCTCTCACCTGTAATGGGTGCAACTTGAGGCAGAGGATATCATCATCTGTGCTGCAAACCTGAGCGTACTCAATCAAGGGATCCTGGATTTTCCTGGCTATCGACACAGCCTGTCGCAGCAACGGGGGATAATCTCTATAATCCACCTGCCCGGAGAGATAACAGGGTTAGGGGGAAAAAAAACAGTAAAGGGAACCTTCTCTACATTGTGGGAGAGTCTGTGTATGACTCATAGCATAAAGAAGAGTGTCTCTAGTATTCACCTCTGACTTCTTGCTGTTCATGTACAATGTGGCCAATTCATTGTCAACAAGCTCCACTCCCACAGCAGGCAGAGATGACTCCTGCTCAAGCTCACTGATGGTCCTCTTGATGTCCTCCATTATCATTTGGGCATCTCTGCACAGACAACAAAGTTTTGATATAAAGACTACAGCAACTTGTGAATGCAGTTTAGTCTACTGAGGCGCTTTTCAGCACATATGATGAGAAATATATAACTCACCGGGTTTCCCCGGCAACAGCCACGACATGTGGTTTCTTACTGGACAGAAACTTCTTCAGATTTTCAATATCGTGGGCCTGAGGGTGACACACACAAGTTAGAGATGGATGACACAAACAAACCAGCTGTTGACAGCACAAAAGCAAAGTTGTGTTTGTGGCTTGTACCTTCTTCTCCCTCTCATCATCCCTGAAGGCATTCCTCCTCTTCATGAAGTAGGGAAGACGTAAGAAGTCAACCACTTCTCCTTCACCATTGATGAGAGCACAGAACACAGGCGTGTCTCTGCAAGAGCAAAGGAGAGAAGAAATTTTTATATCACATAAGCATTTATTATCATTTATGTACAAAACATGCTGATCCTCCTTCCCTGATCAAGCAAGCAATATATTTCACCCAATCAATTCAAATTCTAACTGCAGCCATTCCTGAGGTAAATCACCAAATTTTGTAGAACACTCACCTGCTTGGTGCATAAGCCACACCCAGCACACGAATGCCTTTGCCTTGACTCTCATCCATCAGGTCATCATCCTCCTCAACCTGCTGATCTGGCCTGTAAGGAGCCACTTTCAGCCAGTTATACAACCGACGACAGCAGGACTGCAAGAATTACAAAGTTCACAATGAGTCAAGGTCAGACAACTCTCATCAAACAACCAATGCTCACAGACAGCTGCACTACTTACCCTGACAATGCTCTCCTTGGCCTCGGCGATCAGTTTACTCTTGAGCTCTTTGGCCATCTGAGGGTAGAGGAACTGACTGAGCGCCCTCTCAATGGCTAAAGTTCGCTGTCTGTTCCATTCCTGCACCTGGTGGCTGAACTCGTCCCTGTAGTAGAACTGTTTGATCTCATCAAAGTAAGTCTGGTCTCCGGCATATCTAAGGAGAATTGTAGAAAAGCCGAGGAGAGCAGAAGGGACATGAAAAAGATAGCCTTAATTGTACCAGAGTCATAATTCAGCAGCCCCATGCTCTAACGTGGGTATAGAGATTATTTGCTGCTAAGTTACTCAGGGGAGCTATCCTACTTATCAACCCCTCATTTCCTCCAACATCTAAGCAGAATTCTAAGCAGATACTAAAAATGGCACAAGACAGTCACATTAGATCCTGTTTTTTGGGAAATGTCTTATCGCTGTGGGATGTGCATGAACATAAAAACTGACGAGGCCCATAAGCCCTGATGTGTCTGTTTACTTTGGATTTGTCTCATCTGTTTGATTAAAGCTGACTTACTGTGACTTTTCAAATAATTAAGTATTCAAACACAGGGTAAAGGGAGGTTCATGCTTTGCAGATCTGTCCCACTAAAAAAAACCTCAACAGAATTCTCTGTTCTTGTCCTTTGTCAGTACTTTCTGGTTACTCACCCTTTGACCCCTATGAGGTCAATACAGATATCAATGGAAAGCAGCCCCTCGTCCTCCGCCAGGCACATTTTTAAGAACTGATCTCCATTCAGCTCTTTGACAGGCTTGTTCTTCAGATACTTGAAAGAATAGGCAAAATGAGCCTCATCTATCTCCTGCAGGGAGCAAGCAAACAGAAGAAAACACATTTGGATGGTGCCTCTAATTAGCTCAGCAAATTCAGGGACATTTGGCCTTGTGTTGTCACCTTTTTGCCTTTTTTTGTTGGCTTGATGTTGATCTTGGCCCTTTCCTGAAAAGTCTGACGGAGGACATGTCTCACAAGAGGCTCACGAGCGATTTGCATGGCCACCATGTACCTGGTTCCCTCCAGCACTGCTTCGGGGGTGGAGAACTGACTGCACACATAGTCTTTGGCCAGCTCTATAGGTTCAGCTGGGAACTGCTCTGTCTCGTGACGCTGGTAGCTGTCTCTCAGATTTTCTCCGAACTGCTCAGGAGTTAATCCAAACTTTTTAGCCAAACCATCTGCAGTAAAAAAAGGGAAAGGATAGGAAAGAAACTGTTACCAATGTTGCCATTTCTGGAAAAGGTGAGGTAAGATGATTGTGTAAATGGTGTTTACAGGGACTGACCAAGTCCAACACTCTGACAGATGCTGTACATATCTCTGCGAGATGCCAACTTGAGGTCAGGGCCTTTCTGTTCTTCTTCTTCTTCAACCTCTAACTCCTCTTCTTCCCCTAAAGAAGCAGACAGTCACCAACAAACTTTAATTTGTTTTAACCAGAGCTCTGTAATTTTGCAGAACCTATTCGACACTAACTGATCGATGAACAGGTCAGAGACAACATCCTACCGTCTTCTGACACTTCTTTGATCTTCTTCAGCCTCTTCTTGCTGGACTTTGCAGCGTTCTGCATCTTGGGGATGTCACGTCCATAGTATAGCAAAAAGTGGTTGTATACATCACCCAACTCCTCAAGAGTCTGCACATCTTTAAGCCTACAATGAAATGACAAATAAGGCTTGAACTGTACAGAACAAGAACACTGTTCATTTTCCTTGATTATGTTGATTTGTTCTCCTGTGTCATCAGGACATACCTCTCCATGTCTGCTGTGTCCAAAGGACGGATGCCGTCAGCTAAAGGTTTGTCTGGGTCAGCAGAGATCTGCTCAAACTGGAAGGACTGCATCTTCTGAAACAGACGGGTCAGGTTCTGCTTCCTGGTCTTCAGCTGTGTCCACTGGCAAGTGTAAAATGAAAAATAATGAGTGGCCAGATCCAAAGTGGCACCAGGCCATTTCTTCCCTAGAAATATATTTTTACAGCACAACTGTACCTTTTCATCCCACTGCCACACCTTCCACAGGTCATTGATGTTCAGTTCTGGCTCCACATATTCTTTCCTGTAGAAAGCTATGAAAGGAACCTGGGAAAAAACATCATGTTGATCAGTTAAACCCAAAAGATAGCCCTGAGATCAAAGAAAAGATAACTGAAATGTGGTGCATAAATAACAGCCTTTCTAACCTCAAACTGTTGATTCCTCATGAAGTTGAGGGCCTCTTTGATCTTCGCGATTGTGCTGGGGCCTTTCCTGCTGAAGTTTGTGGTCGTTCCCCTGTCTAGATAATCTGTGCTCTCCTGTTTAAGGTACAGGGTATGTTTAGGTACTATCTTAGGAATATCACTCAATCTTTACCAAAAAGAGAGACATGGAATCACATTTGTGGGAAAATTCTACAATGCATTCATTTTTTTTTTTCCAGGAAAGAAAGAGTAATACCTGCATAGAGATGGTAAGAGTGGAGAAACCATGTCTGAAGATCCACTCAGCCTCCTCTTCCAGCTCATCATCCTCAGCAGGTTTAACAGGGATTGATCTCAGCTATAGTTTTTGATACAAAATCAGAAACAAAAAAGCTTCACCTTTCACACTTCAAATAAGCTTCTACAGGACAAAAAGCAACCTTTAAGCACTTAATTTAGAAATAGAGCAATAGGTTTTCCACTTGGCTAACACTGAAGCAATACACACCTGGAACCTCTCTGGCATGTCAGTAGTCCGGATCTCATTGTCTTGGTCGGTCATGTGACTGCTCTCCAGCTCACTGGGCTCGTAGATCTCAAAGATGCTCTTTCTCCCTTGTCTCCTCTTGGTCTGCTTCTTAGGACGGTCCCAACTCTCTTCATCCTGGTCCTCTTCTTCCTCCTCCCCTTGGTCGTACGTGTCCGCATCGAAGTCGGCAAAGTCAAAGTCACCGCCAAAAATTTCTTGGGCTTCCTGAAGTGCACTGTTAGAGGGGGGAAAAAAAAACACATCGATTATGATTTATGGTCTTGCTGCTCATGTTTTGAATTAGTGATTTGAGTTTTTTTTTTTTTAAACCTTACTTGATAAATCAACATGGGGAGAAAACTGAAGTAAAATGAGTTTTTGACCCATATTGATCTTTTCAATAGATAGATGTTGCTCAGTTTGTTGTATCATGTGGACACTCACGCATCTGTGTATCCTGAGAACTTTTTGCCCCTTTTTTTGGTGATGGGTTGCCCATCGTCATCTACGATGAAGTCGTCTATGTCTGTGACAGAAATGTGAAGATTTACAAGTTATCCAACTTAAGTCATCACAATTTATTCGGAATTTCGATTTCTCTGCAGCTCTCTGCTTCTCATTTTCTTACCAAAATAGATGCAAAATATTTTTCTCATTGCCTACCTGACTCCTCATCTTCCCCTTCTTCTTCATCATCAGGGTGGTGAAGAGGCTCATCTACCGCCTCGCCTTCTTCAAGTTCCCCGTCACCATCTCCATGAAATATCTCATCAGCAATTAAGTCCTTTTCGTCGTCATCCTCTTCATCATCATCGAGTGTTTTCACGCGGTCATATTTCTTCTTCTGTGACATGAGAAAAAAAATCTGCTGTCAAACTTATGTGAAGTGTGAAAGAATAAATATAAGCTAGTAAGTGAAAGTACAAATTAAGCTTAATGTGAAAGTTGAAGGTCACATTTAGAAAAAAAAAAAAATACAGTCTTACCCTTCTTTTAACTTTAACACCCAAGTTTTCTTCAATCAGGTCAAGATCATCATCATCCAGGTAGTCATCATAATCTGGAAAAAAGAATTTCTCAGTCAAACTTCTTGTGAATGTCAGAAAGCAGCCTTTGAAAGCATTTTATTTTCCTGGTAACACAGATCATTATTCCTTTTGCGGTAACAAGATCAGAGCAGAAAAACAGCTTTTCTTAGACGTTAATATCCCAATATCACAAGACTCAAGTTGTATCATTTTCAGACTTTTTAAGTATAGCTCATCATGTACAGTGCCAAGTTAACCAGATAAAATGGGAAAGATAAAATGTACTATTATTATAGGTATGAAAAAGGCAACTTTAAACAAGACTTGAAGAAAATGTTGATGAATGAAATAATCTTATCCAAGTAGAAGCAGCAAGGGCTTAACAAGAATCCCAACACAGGTGTCCACAATGTGATGTCCTGTTCAGAACCTGCACTCTGTAATAGTATCCATCATTTAAAAACACCCATGAACTCACTGCGCTTTTTCCGCCTGTGCTTCACTTCCTCCTCTGAGTCACTCCCCCCTCCACTTCCAGTCTTTTGGGCATCATCTTCTTCTTCTTCCTCTCCCTCCTCCTCATCTCCATCATCAATGAGTCCACGCAAGTTTCCTTGCTCATCCTGGTCTTCTGTGTTCTCTTCGTCCTCCTCATCTGTTGAGCAATAATGTATGTTATTCACACATCACACACTGCTCTGTTTCAGAGATGTCAGAGTCAGACTCAAAAAATTACTCTCACCGTCTTCCTGCATAAACCTCTGGGTCTTTCGAGGCTTCAAGTCTTTCTCCTCAAACTCCTCCTCTGACTCCTCAGCCTCGCTCTCAATGAAATCCGACATGACAGCTGATCCTAAGAATGAAAGCAAGAGGTTGAAGCCAATGTCCTCGCATAATTCTTTTGAATCCATTACACATGTAAGAGACACATGTGACACATGTTGGCATTTGCCTTTTTTATGATTATCAATAACCAGCCAATGAAACATAATTTTTTAAAAATGGACTATTTTGGCTCTCTTACTGCAGTTGTAACCTATTTAAAAGCTGATTATCTAATTCCAAGTTTCAAGAATATTCAATACATTCAAGAATATATCTAGATATGAGACTATCCCATAATCACTTAGAAAGTCCTCACAGGGACTCAATTAAACATTAGCTTTAAGACATGTAAATAAAGCTAAGTGTTGTTTGTTTTATTCACAATTTTGACGCCAGTATTTTTACTTTAACTGCAAATGTCGCCTCTCAATATTGATCACTGGTCTCCTTGACTACCAAAAATCGGTATTGGTCTTGAAAAAAACATATAGGTCCATCTCTGATATAAACTCTAACTGAAAACAGTGTCAAAAATACTTAGAGGTTAACAGCAAAAACGACTTATTCAACCAGTCATAATTGTAGTGCCACATTAACTCGTTTATAGGACTCAAGAAGACATAACTTAAACAATATGAGAATTTCGAAGTGCACCTCATGCTCAATCGAGATCTAGCGACTGTTTTCATCTAAAAATACAGCATTTTGATGTCAAAAAGCGCTCATACAGTTAGGCGGGGTAGTGAGCTTACACACAACTACATCCAAGGTTGTCGCATTGCGCTTACACACTATCGACGAACACGACAAAGCTACCACAATGTCTGCTTCTTGATCACTGAAACCAATTGTGTACGCACAACATCTCTAAGTTAGCGAATAGGCGGACGATTGGGGGAAAAAACGTTAACGTTGCATTGAGGTTTCTTTATTATACAGTTAGCTCGTCTCCCTGTAAGGTAGCAACTGCCAAGATTTAGTCAACGCACAACGGTCACACTTTTGTTGTGTTAAGCGGCTGCTCATAACGTCTGTGATCCCTTTTATGTGTACGAATAAGCATCAAATGCCACAAAAACGTCACCTAAACCGAATTCGTGGTTATAGCGGACCAAGGCCTCTGGAGCCTTCGGTCGAACAGCGGTTCATGCACATCAGTTAGTTAGCCTAGCACAAGCTAAACGACAACAACAGTCAACTGCATCAGTGGATAAATAGGTTAACGGCTGTACGTTAGTGAACGTTAATGACAGACAAACAACCGCGGTTGAATTATACTTACACGTCTCAGTCCAGAGGTAAATTCCAGATTAATGTATGGTAATAAAAGGATGTGTTGTGTTTTTGTCTCGGGGAGCTTGTACTTGGAGAAAAATGGCTGAGAGCGAGTGGCGTGTGGACAATTCCGGGATGCTGTGAGCGGACCTTTTGCCTTTGGGGTAACTAAGTGTCGCCACCTGTTGGTTGGTAGGAATTAAAATCACGAAATTAGGTTAGATAATTAAACTAAATCTGATTCAAAGTCAGAATAGATTCACACTGTCATTCTTATCGAAAAATACAAAAGTCGAGTCAAAGTAATGTTATATAAACTCCCCAAACCACAGTCTGCATGCGTTTCCATTCCACGTCGCTAGGGGGCGCTGTTCCTTCAGGCTCCATACTGGCTTACGTTGCCGCTTTCATGACGTAGCATAAATAATACAGATCTGAGAGAGGTATCGGCAGCTGGGTCTTCGGTTTTTATTAGGAATGGGCTTCTTAAACTGTCCCATTCTCTCACTCTTTTTACCAACCCTTATGTTGTTTTTATCCTGTTTATTTGGACAATCACTCGGTACGGAATTGAGTTTTGTAACATGCGGATCAGTCATTAAACTGTTAAATATAAAGCACAATGTGAGACTTCACTCGCACGACGTACGCTACGGCTCTGGTGAGTTTATTTCATAGGTTTCCTTTCATTAGGCTGATTTAAAAAAAAAACATTAAATAACAGTTATAGCAGGTTATTACCCAACACTGAGCTCAACTGGGAGCTCATTCGTTTGATTTTAAGGTTTTATGAAGGGATTAAGAATTGCTTTGACTTATGTTGGGCATCAATGATAAGATTTGATATATCCGACGTTGGCTTTTGTTCACATACTAATGAATTATGAATGTGATTACACTTAGAAATGAAACATTCCTTCCAGTGACAATGAATTACTGCATTATTAGCGGTCATTCAGATTTGTCGCAGAGAAAAACAGCTCTCTATACATTTTTTCCTTGTAACGACCTCTTAATAACTGGACTTTTTGAAGCCAATCCGAATAACCCTATCTTATTATTCATCTATCATATTTTTTAGGTTAGCATAGGTGGGATTCAGCCCCACTAAGCTGATGTGGTGTTCACGACACTTGGTTTTGTTTGTTTAGTTAAACCTATTAATATTAACCACATGAGCTGCTGTTTTGCCAACTTGAGTCAGAGAGATCAGAGTCAAACCCAACAACACAAATACTGAATCACATCTTCTGATGTTTTCACATATTTCAATAACATGAACCAACTGAACAGACAAAAAACAATAACTTCTTGAGGACTGAGTTTTTGTTAGGTGCAATATTTTTTTTTATCCTGCATGCTATCTGAGATCATTAAGACCTGTATGAAAACTAAACTTGGTCTTTGTACAGGAAGTTATGGTGTTCAGTGTTGTTGCTTAGCTTCTAGTTTTTAGTAATACCTGTTATTGTTCATGACTACACTGTTTTTCCATTAAAACAGGTGTTAAGTTGTGATGTCAGCAAAAGATGACCGAAGAAGTGTCCCTAAATGTAGTTCATAGGTCAAAATTTTACAAAACGAAGTAACATTGGTCTAAGAGGCAGAAATGTAATGTCCACATATGTGGTCTTAGAGTTGGAAGCATGAAAGCCTTATATATGTTTCCCTAACACAGATTTGTACCACTCTGCTTACTGTGTGTGATTGTGCTTGTCATACAGGTAGTGGGCAGCAGTCTGTAACCGGGGTGACCGCTGTGGAAGACAGTAACAGCTACTGGAGTATTCGAGGAACAAGTGACACCTGGTGCCATCGGGGCAGTCCGGTCCAGTGTGGGCAGACCATCCGCCTCACTCATGTTAACACAGGCCGCAACCTGCACAGTCACTACTTTGCTTCACCTCTGTCTTCTAACCAGGTGGGTGGTGTCAGGGTAACAGGTTAAAAAAAAAGGAATCTTTTTTTCCTGACCTGTGAAGGATGACTCACACGTTTCCTTGCAGAGACAGGGAAGGGGATTCAAAAGTATGGCCTTGGTCATAGTATTGAATCTTAGATTATGTTTCATTGGAACCCTTGGAAATTCTTTGCCTTTGATTCATAAAGTAGAAAATCTTTTAGGCTCTGTATTTATCACTTGGAATTGTGTTTTACCTGTTTGTTTTGTGACCTCTATGCACTTTCTCTTTCTTCCCATTGATAGTTCAGGGGCATGTTTTTGCAACTATGATATTTATTTGACAGCTTTTATTTGCAAATTCAAAAGGCTCAACTTGCTACACAGCATTGATACAAAGATTTACAGATAGAGCAACAAATATTCTGTGAGAAGAGCTGCACTGACCAAATTAAGATGCTGGAGAACAGTTTCTGAGTCAGATTAGGACTCAAGGAAACACTAGCCTCATGTGTTTGAGCTCCAGCTATGAAGGTTTTTGAGAATTCAGTAATCAAGCACTGATATTTTTTAGACAGATGTTATATTACTATTGACCAATTAGACAAGTTCTGTGCTAACTGTGTAAAAAGAACAGTAACTCTGGAATAAATCACTCACTCACTCAGTAAACTGTGTCTTAAAACTAGCTAAAAAGCAGTAGGAGTAATTTAGTCATATCTGGAATGATTGCTGCCTGAATAGGTTCACTTTAATTCATACAAAGCTTTTAGTGCACATTGATTTTCCAATTTAGGTTGAAATCTTCACTGAATTTGCCAAAACTGTATTAGATTTGCAATGGATTGGATCTCCAATGGACCAGAAAAATGAACCTGAACGTTTTGACAAGCTACTCCTTTCTCTCTACTCTAATTTTTCCTTGCTTGCATGCCACAGGAGGTGAGTGCATTTGGTGATGAAGGGGAAGGAGACCACCTTGACGAGTGGACAGTTCAGTGTGGGGGATCTGTATGGAAGCGTGAAGAAGCAGTCCGTTTTCGTCATAAAGCCACAGACGCTCTCCTGTCAGTGACGGGTGAGCAGTACGGACAGCCGATCCGTGGCCAGAGGGAGGTTCACGCCATGCCCAGCCCTAGTCAGCACAGCCTCTGGAAGGTCATGGAGGGAATCTTTATGAAGCCCAGTGAGACCCCCGCTGGCAGCCGAGCCTACACTCACCAGCACACAGAGTTCTAAACAGGACTCTTCCTCTCAGCTTCTGTCACTACCTGCTTTTCCTCCTGTCTGCCATTCTGATCCTACCTCTGTACCTAATTTACACCTGCACCAGCAGCCTCTTTTTTCTGCCCTCTACTCGCATTTTCTTCCTGCTCTTGACTGTCATCTTTAGAGGAGACTGTGCCAAAAGTCTGTCACAAATCAGGGTGCAATGAATTTAAAGTACCAGCCTCTCGCATTCAGCTTGCTTTAGCTGTGCCACTCAGAGAGTTGACACTACTAGTAGAGTGTTATAGTTTGCATAAAAGTGTAGGAAGAAATGAAAGGAAGTAATATTCATTCTTCAGTCCTCTTCTTTAATTTATTTTGAAAAACTACTATCAGCTGTCACACTACATGGGACAAATTTTGCAACTCAGAACAAAAGCATGTAGGACTTGTGTTTAGTTGGATTGAAAAAAATGTTACACTTGTGCCTTTATATTTTTTAAGAAGAAGCTGATGCTCAAACCGTAGAGCTTTTTAGACTTTTGGAAACAAAATTTTGAATGTTTTGAGTGTTTTGGTGAGCTCTACCTACATTTGATAAGCAGTGTTACTTTGATTAAGTTTTATTGTTAATTTTACACATGTTCAGTGTTTTGTACAAATCATCCCAGACACATTTGTTGTTTTGATGTACATCGCTGAACTGGAAGCTGTTTTGTTATTCTTTGATCAGTTTCCTGGCAGTGCTGGGAGAAGTGCAGTGTTATGCATTCATGCTGCCTGTTAATGCATTTGTGTTGGATCAACTCTGTGTTCCAGAGGTTCATATCAGCAGACAAACATGCAATGAATACCTCATATTAAAGTGTTTTATGCATATGCAATGTCAGTGCTGCTTTTTTATTCAATATTCAATGCCATTAAGAACTCCTTTGGAAGTCCATTTATCATCAACATTAAAACAAACTACAGTGCAGGCAAAGCACCATCACAATTTGTATAACCATTTTCATGATTCATTCATGCAGTAGCTGAGAGACTTGGAATGACCTGGCAAAGTCTAACCCCTTAATTTCACCAGCAAAGATGAAACTTGAGGTTTTCTTAATGTCTGCCTGCACCATTAAACTCAGTTAAATGGCTTGTTTGTCCACTTAATGGCCTCTTAATGTTTTAGTTCATTATCTGACGGTTAATGGGGTTCAGGTGCATCTGTTCTGAGGTCGTTCTCTGTTCTATTTGACCTTTGCTCCCTCATTATCATGATTTAAAGTGATGTCAGTGTTGCTCCACAGGAAACTCCTCTCTGACAAAAGTTGACAAACATGTTAATTAAATCCAGGTCATTATAAAGCCGATGTGGTTTTAAAGACTCAGGACTCAACAGTTGAAGTTTAACCTTTGTGTGCAGCCTCAGTCCACTTGAAGTAGATGTGTTAGTACAGCTGTGCAACAAGACCTGCATGTACTGTGCGAGGGGGGATATGAGTGCAGTGATCTTTATTTTCTACCCGCCTGAAAAAACAGCAGGGCTGCTCAGAGAAAACTGTGCTTGTCACTCTATTTTTAGGGTTGGTATTTCACATGACACTGCAACAGTGATACCAAGTGACAAGTACAGCAACAAACCAACTTTATAAAAAATCTGCTGTAGTGCTTCCTCTGAATTGAAAGTTATGTGTAATTTAGCTTCCTTATATACGAATGTTTTACCTCTGTTTGAAGATGGGACACATTTTACCTTTATCACAATTCACAAGACAACACAGATGCTTCAAGTTTCTATCAAAACAAGATTTTATTGCATAAACATATATGGGTATATTTTTTTTCTTAGATTAAACAGATTAAACTCATTATTTGCATTTTAAATATCAATTCAGTGGTTGACTATTGCTGTTTTCTTTCTCCTTTTTCTAAGCAGCATGCCAAGGTTGTATTACATATCTTTGATTAATTTTATCTCTTTACAATCTACAAGGTAAAAACATGTTTTGGTAAAAACAAATCTCAAAAGGAACTTTCAAAAACATGAAAGTCATGATCTGATTTTGTCCTGTCCCAGATGTACAGTAATGATGTAAACATCAGAAGTGAAGGTATTTGAAATGAGATTTACCTCGCATAACAATGCAAGGTCATTTAAATAGCACAAATGTTAAAGAATTGTTCAAATAAAGTGGTCAATGCTGGTTTCAAAAGGACCATGATATTTCATGACAGAAATGAAAATATGGTCCATTGGTCAAATGTCAGTGTTCTGAAAATATCACAGACATGAACAGACTCACAGGGATAAGTGTAGCGTACATTATACAGCAGTTTATACAGAACTATGAGATGGTGGGAACATTCAAGAAAAAAAAAAGAAGGATTTTAACCATCCACAATGAGACCGATACGGACTCTACCCAAGATGACGTGAAACAGAGATGATGATGACGGTGATGGTGTGACCTTGAATTTGCATATTTATGGAAATGCCCTCTCCTGCACTCAGATTTGATTAATAGCTGGTAGAAACTAGAAAAATGGCTATTACAGTAGAAACTGGAAAGTCATATATGTTACAGTAGTACATACATTTGAACCAAGGCTGTGCCACCACAAAGAAAGATTAAATGGATTTCCCAGTCTATCAAAGACATGAAAATCTGAACAACAACATGCATACTGATTTACAGTATAATACATTTTTGCTGTGAAACTTGATCTCACAAAGCTTTTTTTTTTCTTTTCCAGAGCCCTCTATCTCTCCTTCCTCGTACAGTGTATAAACTCACGGTTGCACAATAGTTTGGTTGAAATATCTGGTTTTGCTTTTTATCATCCTGCAAAGAACATGAAAACAATCATATTATATGCAAGGGGAGCACCATGCAATTTAAGAATCCACGTAGCCTATGTTGTTTTAAGGAGTCTAAAGTTGTAACCAGTAGCTACTAACATATAGAAGTGAATTAAAAGATGCAACTTCACAGGGCTGAGTGAAATGAAGGAAAAATGTCACAATAATGATCATTTCTGGAAAAACACAGAAAAAAATGATGTGCACATAAAAAACAGACAAACTGTGACATTTCTCTACATCTCCCTGAAACACATGTAGTTTATGTGGTCCACAGCAGAGGAGAAGTGTTAGCTAAACCTCCTACATTTTACCCCGCATCAGTTCACTTTGTTTCAGTGCTATCAGGACCACAAAACATTTACAACCAAAGAAACTGCAAAAGAGGCTGCAGCTGTAACACAATGTGTAAAAAAAGTCCTGTTTTATACAGACAATACTGCTGTTGAGACACTGACACAACACAAATCAAAGCACACAATCAATGGTGTTGTTCACCTTTTGTCAACACCTTAAAATTGCTGCTCAGGCGTGTAGCTGCAGTTCTTATTCTAGCCTTTAGAGGGCAGCCTATTCTAGTAGAACAGCTGCATCACAGCTCTACTGTGTATCCCTGATTTATCTCACAAGTTACTACCCCATACATTCTGCTGTTGACATAGTAATACATTACACAAGCTTAGTAATACTTTATATACAGTGAAGTCCTGGGAAAATGGAGAAATGTTTGGTATGGCAGTGTATATACTGGCATGCTTTCTGTGGTTTCTGTTTCCCACAGCTGGGCAGTATACCTATGCTGAAACATTAACAAATGGAACATTTCATACAGCGCATTATTAAAAATATCACAACATCAATCAGCATGGTCTTGTTTTTCTTTAACAAAATCGTAGCTTCTCTGTCATTTTATTTGATGCCCCTTTTTTCTTACTTTCACACATTTCCCAAAGCACTGCCTTCAGTCAGTTGATCAATAAATCAGTTAAACAATCAGCCTTAAAGTCATGAGACTTGACAGAAGTGACAGTAATGATTTTTAGGTGGTCCCTAACTGAGTATTTACTTGTGCTCCCAGTAGATACAAATAAAGACTATAAGTGGCAATGTAGGATGTCAATAAGCGACAAAAAAGTGTGATGTTTGTACATTACAATATAAGATATACATTTAAATATACTGTGCTGACATTCAGTGCTCACATTCACTCCGTTCACATTCAGCGCAACTTCTCTGGGTTTAATAAGCAGTTGTTGATTACAGGCTAACTTTTATTCATTTTTATATTAGAATGGCTCAAAGCACCTGAAAAACTTTTTGGGAAAAAAGGAAAATAAAGCTTAAAGGGTGGTCTTGGTCTTGAAAACAACAACAACAACAAAATGAAACTCATTATGTTGCTATTTATATAAAAACATAATCCTTTTCTAGTTAAGGTTCCAGCAAGTCCCATAACGAAACACGGTGACATCTTCAGAGCAGAACACATATATCTCTGTAAACACGTTTCTTTTTCCACTTTTAGAAAACAAGTACAAAGTAAACTGGAATTGAAACTAGGAAAAACTAAAACGATTGTTTCGAGAAGTGCTTGGTTTGTGGCTGGTCCAGCTTTGGCTGCAAAGACAAGAAAGATGTGAGGTCATGGCTGTGCTGTCCACTCCCCATGCTCACAGTGCAAGTGGTTACTCCATGCCGTTCCTCAGCATCTGATTGGCTGCGATTAGCATGACACTGATAATGAAAGCCATAGCAAAGGCGCAGATCAGGCTTTTCCTCACACACGTCTGTCGATTCTTTTTCTTGGGATGGACTGGGGAGTGCAAAAGGAGAGAACACAAATAAAAGATGAGCAATCAGTTCTGGCAATCTAGTTATGATCTCCTAATTTCCTCAAACACATTTTACACTGAGCAGTAAATTAATTGAGGCCTGGGAAAAAAACAGTCAGATATCTGTGCATCCTGTACATATCATATACAGTAGAATGACTCTTCTTCTTGGTAAATATCTGTGTTTGTTTCTCAGATTTCATTTCCCACATTGTGAGATGCTGTGTTTTACGGCTTCAAAGTGACCCAGATCATCAGTAGGAATGTCTCCATTGTAAAACATTACAAATATATGAGAGGCACAAACTCTTTTTCATTTTTCCTCCTACAGACAATGGTAGTGTGCTGGAACTTTTGTTTCACTAACAATTAGGCTTATAGGCTTTCTCCCCAAAAGACATAATCCCAAGAGATTAAACGAGGAAGAGGAGCAGAAACAGATGTGTCTTCCAACAGGCCTTGCAGCAAAAGCTTCAACTAAAAGTTTCCTCTCTGTCAGCCCCCCTGTCTCAGTTTATAAGAATCACACACAGCATCAATAAATCAAGTCAGAGCTGTGAGTCATGGATCTAAGAAAGAGAGATGCTTAAAAGGCGCTCGAGTCCCATCGGACAGGAAGGAGATTGGGAGGAGGCAGGCACGAAAGAAGGAAGTAGAGGATGTGGGAAGGGGGTTAAATGTGGAGAGACGTACAGCTGTTCTTTTTCTTAAGAGGCTCTCATATATATATATATATTTTTTTTTTCACTCTTCATCTTTTTTATTCTCTTCCTGCCTCCTTTTCTTTTCCCTGATGTTATTCGGCTCTCTAACTCCATGTCTCGCCCTTCCCTCAACACAAGAACTTTGTAAAAGGGAATGCGAGGCCTGCAGTTTCCTGATCCTTTTCTTAGCCTCTTATCTCTCTGTTCACCGCCCCTTTTCTGCTTAGTTTCTCCGTTTCTTCACGGTTGTCTCCAGAGGTCTCGGCGAGACAGCGGACCAGCACTCAGCGGCTTCATTAAGACTCTCCTAGTTTTCTCGCACATTTGATCCGTCTTCACCTTTGTCCTGTTCTGTCTCTGGGATGTTTCACAATGGAGAGGCTATTTCTTGCTTTGTACTTTCAGCGAAAAGAGTCAGGTTCAGGTTTTTTTTTGTTTCCCTTTGCTCCCTAAAAGAAAACATAATGGTCTCATGCCTCATAAAAAATGTACTCTGTGTTTCAGTTGGGCACTTAATCTCTATCAACCTAGCAAGCCTTTATTCTTTACAACTCAAATAATTTTATGCATTACCTTGACCTTTAAACTTCATTTGAATAATCTGTAAATATTAAATCTTGTTTCTTGAACATGTTTTGACATCCTTGACCTTTTCTCTGTATCATCACCTGAAAAAGGAACCTTGCTTGATATTTATTTTGGCATAGCAGCAAGTAAAGATTCTCTCTTTGAATCTGGCTGCACAGAAATTAAAAAGTCACTCAGGAGCGTATGTCAGAAGCGTAAGCAAGAGCCTTCAATGCTGTCATCTCCGCTTTGTTGCAAGTGAGCAAAGACTTCACAACAAGTTTCTTCACCTCTCTGTGTGAGTTCTTCCCTCTCCTGTTTCCACTTTCCTCTTTCTCTACTCCTGAAAATATTTATTTCCACTCAGCTGTATTCCCCCTTCTTCTCACGCCTACCTTCAAACCCCAGTTACTTCTAGGAGATTGGTTGATGAGAGGTGAGGTGAGTTGTAAACAGCTAAAGGAAGCACTTGTCAATTTGTCTGTTCATCTACAAATTACCTTTAAGTATAAAGGTTGAAAATGTGCCAAATAGTCTTCTTACTGCTAGCTTGAAAAATCATATCACATTTGTGCACAACTTTGCAGCCAGAAAACAACTAACTGATGACTATCCTGGTTGCATTTAAGGTTTAAATACACCTCCACTGACCCATCTTTGTTTGACCCAACAAGTAGATCTGGTGTTAATTACAAGAGGTAGTGCAATGTACATATTAATGTAAATAAGCAGGCATGCTCCATGTGGATTGGAATGCACATCATATTGAGTGTATAGCTTGTGTTTTAGCCTTTAGCCTGTGCACTGTTACCCTCCTGTTTAGCTTTCTTAGTTCAGCTCCAGTGTCCACCATTATGACAAAATTAACACAACTGATGTTTTTTCAGCAGAGAAAAACACTGATCTCTCTTCTCACTGCTCAACTTTATCAGCTTAAAAAGTCCTCACACTCTCTTTAAGTTAATAACCTCTTAGCTCTAGTTACATGCCTTGAACAATAAAACATGAATGTTCCAGTTCTGGGCCTACTTTTAAGTCTGAAACATTTCTGTGGCCAAACTCCAACCCTTTAAGTACGGAGGCTGTTTAATCAAATTTTGGGTTAGTGATTACATTTTTGGGTTATAGAACTTTGCTTTATTACATTTCAGGGCTTTGTTAAATTTGGAGTCATGTTACATATTGTGCTTTAATATGCCTTCTTAAAGGAATTTTCTTATATACAAATGTTTTAATATGTTTAATATGTAATTTATTTATGTTTTTTATGATGTAACTAAGTTTGACATCTTAAACATTAGTCCATATCTTTATATTATCCATAATCCTCCATGAGAATTCAGACTATTTCAGAAATGATTTGGTGGCCTACTTGCAATATTCTGCGGCCCACCAGGGGGCCACGGCCCACAGGTTGGGGATCAGTGTTCCAATTAATTCAAAGGTAAGCTAATGTACACACTTGAATGTTTATTTTAGGGGGTAATGATTAATTTGAGCCTCATTCAGTAAGTTAGCTAGGAGTGGGAAATGTTTGGATAACAATAAACGTCACATTCAATGTAGAAGACCAACTTTTAAAATCTTTTCAGTCACGTAAAACGTAATTCCTTGAATCTTTTATTCCAGTGAATTTTTATTTTATATTTCACAATTTCTAGATTACTGGTTAGTATCAGTTTTCTGTGCAAATCATGGCAAAGTCTCATATGAAAGAAGTTTTTGATCTCAATGTGACTTCTCAGTGAATCTAAGCTTGTCCAGACCAAGTGTTTGATAAATCACAGTTTGAAATTACTTTTTCTTTAACAACAGGTGTTTATATCACATAAGAACAGCCTCCTCACCTCCCTCATACTCAGGGCAGTTCCCTGAGGTTTCATTGAGGCTCTCCTCCTCGGTGATGATGATGTTCTCTATGTCCTTCATTGTCAGGTGGTCCCGGAAGGCGTGAAACAGCACCTGCTTCAGCTCATCCAGAGACAGCTGCTGCATGTCAAACTGCAGGGACACACAGCAATCAATTCAGAGACACATTCATCCACAGACTGGTTCCATGAGGCAGGATAAATATAGCAGATAAAAATGAGGTGAGAAATGTACAAGCTGTAAGAAATGACAGCATATCTGAATATATGCTCTACTGCCTGGAAGTGTAATGTGCCGCTACAGCATGCAAGTCAGGAAAAGTGTCATTTGTAATGTAATGGCAGCATGTTTACCAGTGGTGCTATTTTTGGTCGCCTGAATCAGTATGCAAACCTGTGTGTGCTTTGTACTTTCTCTATTACTTCCTGGTTGGTGGTTACATTCTAAGTTGTGTGTGCAGATTTGTGTTCAAAATGATTTACGAGGCTCACTCTAATCACTGATTCAGATCCCAGTTTTTAGCCTCTGTCCTATTCCCTGTCTGTCTTTCCAAAACATCACATCCTTCATGTTTACAGCAGATTCCCCTAAAATCCATAGACAAACAAGCAAACACTCTCCTCAAAAACTCCAGATTATTTACTTCATCGACAGCTGCAAATACAATCAGTCGCTTGGTTTAGCACAACATATGGACATGCAGACGAGGCAAAGGGGAAGAAAACCAGGGGTCTTATCAAGAAAGGAGGGGGAAATGAAGCTGTATGATGAGAAAACAGGAAAGAAATAATAGTGAAGTCAGAGCATACTGATAGAAAGGAAGTAGTGGGAGACACAGATGGAGGAAAAGAACTGGCAGACAATGGTGGTAGAGACATAACGGAGATGTGGTGGTGAAAAGTTGATGCTCATTTCAATCAGGGAGATTAACTGTGCTAATGTCTTATCACAACGTGCACAAAATATCTTCGACAGAATATTTTATGTCAAACTGTGTACAACCAGAAAGTCAAGGAATGTAACCAACAGGCGAGTTTCTGAAACAGGTTTTGTTTTGGTCGATGCTTTAGCTCATGCTTCTACACACTGTTGGCCATGCCACAGGGGGCCGTATATTGTTTCATGTCTTGGCCAAAGACAAATCAACATGTGGACGCCAGGGAGAGGGATCATACTTCAAACTTTCAGTCTGACAGATGTCAAACTTTACATCCAAGCTACATTTGTCATCACTGTGAGAATCATGCTGTAATTCAGAGCTGTAGTTTCATTCAAATACATATAAATGTTAGAAGCCATGTAAATGAGGGCTGAACAATTTGCAAATATAATATAATTGTGTTTATTTTTCCCTATACTGCAAAGAATGAGGGCTGAACAATTTGCAAATATAATATAATTGTGTTTATTTTTCCCTATACTGCAAAGAATGAGGGCTGTACAATTTGCAAACATAATATAATTGTGTTTATTTTTCCCTATACTGCAAAGAAAAACACATACCTGAGCAAGCAAGGAGGATTTTTGTAAAAAAAAAAAAAAAAAAGAATCTGTGGTTTTAGAAAGTGACACCCAGGTATTACGTAGACCCGTGAATTATTTCAGCCCTCCCCCCCCAGAAATGCTAGTGATTATGGCTTACAGATAATGAAAACCCAAAATCAAGTGTCTCAGAAAATCTGCATATTATAGAGATTAATAAAAAAATGATAGTTTAAACAGAAATGCTAGGCCTCTGAAAAGTTTTGCTACTTTCTGACCATTTTCCAAGTCTTCCCTTTAATTTTTGCCTCCTTTTACCCATTTCAGCCACTTTTAACTTACTTTTGTTGTTACCTCTTGCTGTTTTTGCCACTTTTTGCCACTTAGATTGTGTGTCTCTCAAAGGTTGTTTTCAACAATTTGGCTCTTTGGTTGAGCAGAGTGGAGTAAAACTTGTGTAAAGCATAAAACATCCACTGCAAAACATTATATCTGGTGTTCTGACCCATTTGAGGTTTAAAAAATACGGCACTGTCTGCGATTAGATGATGCAGCAGGCCATGTTGCGATTTTGCAATTAATTGCCCTGCCTTAACGTAAACACACATTTTATAGATCTCAAAAACGTGAACTACAAGCTCATTTATCTTTATGTAGTTTACCTGTCTGTTTCAGAGCACTGCAGCGTAGCCCCAAAGGCTCAGTGCATGAGTATTGATTGTATTGAAACAATGTGTGTCACCTTCATTGGGTAGCCATTTGGAAGCACACTTAGAAAGAAAAGGAATCAAAAATACACTGCACATACTAGCAAAAACAATTAAGTCATACTTCACAGCAAACGAACACTTTAAATCAGTGAGTCTGGCTCTCAGCCCAAATCTTGTCCCCATCACAAAGGCAGACCCACAAACAGCATAATCTATTTGATGTGGTGCCACAAAGAGCCATAAATCAATATCATTCACAATTTAGAAAACTAAGATCAAACCAAAATGACCTTTCTTTCTTCTTTGTGACAGGGATCATTTATTCACTGAGGTTGTTTTGAATAGAAAAAAGAGGATAAAGTGTCTGACACAACATCCACCAAATCAAAAAGTACTGGAGCATGCAAGAGGGGTACTTAAGTGAAAATAGATGGAAAAAAAGCAAAAGAGAAATTGAACTGTTGGGGGCTGTCAGATTTATCTGATGTTAAAAGTTTTGGCTTAATCTGAGGTAGGAATGATCTAGTGCTTGTCAAGATTTGTTTCCACCTGCTGTGTTTGGAGCTAAATTTCATAAAATATAAACTTGTTATCTTTTTAATCAAGTTATGGATTGCTCATTGAACTGTTCTGACTCATTCGACCTTGGGCTCATCAGGGCCAAGAGACAGGGAGTGGCAGCAGCAGTTAGAGGGCCTGATTTCCACCTTTTTGCCAAAGCTGTCTCTGCTTTGAATGGATTCTGGGAATTGGGGAAAAAAACTTGTTGGACTCCGGCCGCAGAATAGACAACATGACAGCTTAGAGCAGCAGCACGAAGAATGCGCGATGTTCCTGTCTGTCTTTCTGAGGGGGGAAAAGCCACAGTGGAGCCGTAACCTGTTAGAAACCAACAGAGTGATGAGATTTCTCCTCCTGCCCGGTCTTTGAAGGACACAGACACACACAAACACACACACACACACACAGATTGATGCAAAGACTAGAAAGTGTTTGCCTGTCAGAGAATTTAGTCTTTCACCAAATGAACTCAAATTTATGGTGTGTGCGCCTGTGCCTATGAGCGTGCAGGGGGCAAGGAAACAGCAGGGGCCGTGAGCGGTGACCAGTGAGATACTGACGGAGCCAAGACACATCAATCAGAAGAACAGGTGCTCACACACCATCCCTTATGTCTTGTCCGTCCCGCCCTTGTAGCACAAAAGCTTATTTCGTCCGTCATCCACCTGCTTTGTCTCCTGACCCATCTCGAAAAAGTCACCCCAAGTGACAAACAACTGTTTCCTTCAATCTGCGCACATAACATCTTCAAGTACAAGTAAATATATAGGAAGACACACAAACACTACACTCAAACAAGTTAACACCCATACAGAGGACACACATTAGTATGAAACACCAGGTGAAAAAGGTAAAATACCATTTTTTAGAATGACAGCAGAGGCTGAAACCAACCACAAGTGAATAATAGACAAACCAGACCCACAGAGACAGAATCAGTCACAGTTGTAGGGGGTGTAATGAAAAATGTGTCCCAAAAATACCAAATGAAAAATATGCCACAGGTTGTTTCTCAGTCACTTCCTAGAAGACACCGTGTTAAAATAACTGCTCTTACACATACTGCACTTTGTTAAGAAAACATCCACCAAATGGTACTTCTTATGTAATACAGCCACCATGTTTCTCTTTTTTTAAAATGACTATATTTGGCATCGCTGATCATCTTAGGAGCACTGCAGACTGTCTCAACAGATGCAGACAGCAGTGATAAGCCTGTCACTGGTTGTCTGCTTCTTTCTATTTCTCACACTCTGAGTCTCTCCTTTCATTGACAAAAACACAAACAGGTAGAGCTTCAAAATGATGGTCAAAAACTTTGCTGAAAAATAGTGTTAGTTCTGAAAGAAATGAGGGCGATTATGAATTAAAGAGTGTCATTCAAATTTCTTATCAAAGTAAATGGAATGGAATTAAATAGAAATCATCGGCTGTGGAAGAGATTTGCTCCATGTCTAAGATTTAGCTTGGCCACATACAGTAACATACTGATATTAAAATGTGGGTTTGCCCTTTAACTAAGACACATTATTGGATTCACTAAACTTATTTTTACTCTACTTTCATTATAAGTGATCTTCAAATTTACTCTACAGATATGTCATTAGAACCAATGTATTAATGAAACACTACAATAGTAAGTAATACTCTAACACACGGTTGTCACAGCACAGACTGTAAAATGTTTATTTCACTCTATACACCATCTGGATGAAGGCAAAGCGAGACCGCAGGGACAGCTTCCTATGTGTCTGGTACGTGTTCAATGCTTATCGCAGCTGTAGCACAACTGAACACCACAAACAGTGTTTCATCACCTCATTAAAATAAAAATGGAGTTACTGTTACTGAAATGATGCAAGTTATCTGGGGCAAAGATATCGCCATCTATGAAATGGATTCACAAAGAAAAGTTCACCATATAAGTAAATCATATTCCTTGCAGCAAGTTGTGATCATCAATATGCAGTGGTACAGGCAGTAATATCTGCAGTGTCACTCTCAAACTGTTGCCTCTTCATGAGCTTCATAGTAAACTGAAGCTCGTAAAGTCACTATGTTTTGAACTCTGCTGGTGGTCAGGCGGTGTGCAAGCAGGAGAGATTTTTTTTTACTTGTTTTTGCTTGAAGATGATTTTTTTAGCGTAAAGATTGTGCAATAATGGCTCATGCTCGTGCAGTATGAGCAAAACTAAATATATTTTCTGTTGGATTATTGTTTCAGACCGAGAAAGTCATGGTTTAAAGGAGGAAGATGACAAAATTTGAATAGCTTTGAGGACAAAGTTTCAAACGTATATTAGATTCCCATATTTTAAGAAATCGCTGAATCAGTGTGTAAACCCCTCAAAGCGGTCAGTTCTAAAAGCAGCAGGAAAGGTTGATGAAATTTTTACGAGACTTTCTGAAATTATGAGGTCACACATAAGGATCTCAATGTTTAAGACACAGTGAATGTAACTGGATCATACATGTATGTAGTCTCTGCAACTTCACGCATCTGTTTCTGAAGCCGAGTTTTCAAGCAAAGTGGCTGGCGCGGTGATATTGAAAATGGGATGGGTGATGAGTCTCCACCACTTACAGCTATCAGGCACCTGTTGGTAGAGCGTTATGGCAAATACATATATATATATATATATATATATATATATATATAATGTTGGGACTAAAGAAAATTCCAGTCTTCATCCTTGAAAATGTAAAGGAGTAACCAGAATGAACACAACAAGAAAACATCTATCAGTGCTTTAAAAAACACTTTGGTTTAAGAAAAGAAAAAAAAAGAAAGATCCCCTTTGAGGTCAGCTCCAGCCCAACCAAGACACCTAAACCCGAAATCTCTTCCAAAAAGCATCGAACGATTGTGGTGAATGTGTTTCAACCTGTTCCCGTAGCTCAGGCTGTGCAGCTTTAACTTGGGTGTCTATAAAGAAATGTGCCTAAAACTGCGCCTGATATGTGGATCCCCTTGAGACAAAGAAACATCTGTAAAAGCATCTGTCTAATGAAGACAGATGATGCTGAAAATGTTTTGGTGCTTTTGTTCAAGGCTAAAAGATTCTGCAGATGTCTCGGCAGCAGTCAGTGCAAATACATTTTTATAGACTGTAAACATTGTTATAATATTGGCTAAAAGATTGTGTTGTTTTGTATCTTGAGGCGATGGAGCTTAATTTGCAGTGGAAGACTGGGTGCTTCCTTTTTTCAGAACTAATTTACCAACTGTCAGCAGAAAAGTGGTAACTGGAGTCAGGAGTTTTAAATCTCCCAAAGGTTTTACTCAGGCCTTGCTAGGATGTAAAATAAACAAAAATAGAGCATTTTTCAGATATTTTAGTGGTGCACTGAATCAAACAAGTAGGGTATAAATACAAGGACAAGCCAAAATTATGCAACGCAAACACACAGAAAAAAAAGTAATTACACACACACACAAGTTGCCAATTGGAACTTCCCTGATGAGGTAAATCATTCTACATCTCGCTATGCAAGGATGTTATCTGAACATACTGAACTGAGTCATTATGGCCCGACATCATGTGCCTCCCTCTCTTCCATCTTCCACCTCTCAACACAATGACTCTCCCTCTCTGCCCGTATCCGTCTCAGGTCTGTGAAACATAAACACATGCACTCTCATACCAATACACACAAAATGCTGCTCGCAAAGTCCTCAGGGACACACTTCCCTCTATCATTTCAACCCTCTCCTTCCCATATTCTCTGCTCTCATTACTCGTCTCCTGATTTTTTTCCTCTCCCATTCCTCGCCTCCCATTTTTCCATCCTGTCTCCCTATTTTCTGTTTATTTCTTTGTGGGAGGCAAACATTTAAAATCCCCCCTGGGATGCACACTGTCTGCGACCTTCATGAATTACAGTCTTCGTATACCTCTTCTTTCATCTTCTTCCTTTGTGGTTTTCCTTTATGTTTCTGTATCTTTATGTGGGGCACCCCCACCCCTGCACCCTCTCCATCCCCACTTATTGTCCAGCCCCCTTTGTATTCTCTCATCTCTTTAGCCTTGCTGGCTGGCAAGCCGTAGTCTGTCTTGTTCCATCCCTACTTCATAGATGCAACACATCTCATTTGAAAGAAAGATGTTCAAGTGTCTCAGAAAGTGACCTTGGTATAAAAATCAGCAGCTTCTGCATCAATTTTACTGGGTTTCCCATGTCTTGACGCATAGATTGCTGTTTTTAAGACTTTTTCTGAAGTGCTTGCACAGTGTAATCTAGGATAAAAAAAGGTCTATGCAAATGTGTGTAACCTGGAACACACACCTCCTCATTTCAGTGAGTCACCCTCTAAATGATTCTCCTTTTGTTTGAGTCAAAGAAAGTAGAGAGCAGTTTCCTCTGAGCTGTGGTCCTGCTCAACCAGCTGTCCATAGACTAACCAACTCCCTAAAAATACACACACACACACACACACACACACACTATGAAACGCTGCACTTTCCATAATTGTTGCATGTCTTACCTAAATGGCAGAAAGGAGCAAAAACTTCACAACAGTCTTTAAAACGAAATGAAAGTACACTCCAAAAACTTAAATCTATGGAAGTGTATTTTTCTTATTTTTTATTAAATTTGTCGTATTATCCCTGATATGAGCCACACTCAACTGACAAGGCCAGAAATATGTCTAATTTCAAGATATTAAAAGACAAAAATAATGTCTGAATTGCTTGTAATGAGTCCAAGAAATCTGCCTATGGGCTAAGAAAAATGTGTTTGTCAAGTTTCTTAACATAAAAATAATGTCTTAATACAAGAAACTTTTTCTTACCCCACTGGCTGATTTATTTTGAATTGTTGCAAGCAATTTAGACATCATTATTTTCTTTGAATAACTTGAAATAAGACATTTTGGTGACACTTTAGATTTGCTCACACTTTTTGGCATTAGTTAGGAATTAGCTTGGTACCAATTACTCTTAACCTATTACCTATCATCTGTAAAGTACTTTACTAATGCTAAAAAGTGTGAATTTATCTAAAGTGTAACCAACATTTTATAAACTGGTCTGTGGAGTATGGCTCAAATCAAGTCAAAAAAGATCGTTTTTACAAAAAATAAGACATAATCACTTTCTTAGATGTAAGTTTTTGCAGTGTAGGTTCAAATGTATGTAGATGAGCCTCAGCCTTAATCACCATTGGGCCAAGCTTGAATGCTCAAAAGCACACAAGCTTGGACTTTCTAAAAACAGGGGCGCAACTGTCTAATCTATATTATGGTAATTCCTCCTGCAACAATGGGAAAGATAAAAAAAAACATACCCACACCCGACCTAAAAACACATACTTGCATAGAGAAAGACTTAATTCTCAGCAGGTCTGAATTCCTTCAAGGCCTCGAGCCAGCAGAAAAAAATAACTGTTATTGTCTGAGAACAGAGGAGGCAGGTGGGGGGGCCTAAGAGTGTGTTTTTGCTCATAAGTAGGTGTGTGCTTGTGTGGAGTCCCTGCAGAAACTAGGGCTGTACTTAAGGATGTAAGACTGGCCCTGGCTGCTGGGATACACAGCCAGAAATGAGCGAGATCGAATAAGAGGAGACAGAGAGGATGCACCTGATAAATGGGGAGGTCTGTGAGTGATGAGGAAAACACACAGCGACTTTGTCTTATACCTGCCAGAAGATGTTGTCAATGGTGTTGCCAAGGAATCCTTCTCTGTTGTCGGACGACAGCAGCTTGGGCCCCAGTATCGTCATGAACTCTTCAAAGTCCACCTGGCCGTCCCCTTAAGGCACAAACACACACACACACACACACACACACACACACACACACACACACATGCACACACAAAGGAGAAATCAGGCATGCAGACAAGAAGAATGGCAGACTGAAGCTGAATAATGCATTTTCTTCTGAAGTTTATTTGCTTACAAAAATAAAAAGAAGCGCCCTGAGACAGATCAACAGATGGATGTGCCTTCATCTGAGACAAACTCCTGCGCATTTCCAGCCCTAATTCACCTTCAAAAACAACATGTGTGTACCTCTGTAGCGCATGCCTGTGAGTGTCTGTGTGGGTGCTTGTGAGGAGTTGTTCATGCTGAATCCAGAGATCATTTTGCAAATTTGAATTCAAAATACATAACCTGTAAGTGTTTGCATGTATAATACAGCAGCAATTTGTTACAGATGAAAATCAACCAGCAATTCACCCATGGAATTATTTTGCAGTGTGTATGTATTCAACAAGGTGTCTAAGTTAATCAACTAGATTATATAATTGACTTATTATAGGACCATGTTTTAATAGCATTATCCAATGTTGTTTTATTATTTGTTCTAATGAGCAGCATTAGGAAGCATTAACTGTCATCTGCACCTGTCTCACTGCAGCTGCTTTGAAACTGGTGGAAGGATAACGCTTGTTTTATGGGTCTGTAATTTCTGATTATGGTCTGAAGTGAAGTTTGTGTGCTGCATCTCAGCTTTATCGCAGCCACCTGCCACTGGCTGGGGCCGTAGGCAGAAAGTGGTGATACCTTTTACTTAAAGGGACTGTGAGGACTTTTTGAATTATCTTGAAAAAGTCTGATGTCTAGACATATGCATGATCATAGTCCTCAATTTAAAATGAGTTTTTTTCTAAATGCTAATTCCTAGCTTCTTGGTTATGTAGGGCTGGACCAGATTGATTCATAGCATATCAAAAATTTTATGACAACGCCATGCCAACAAGCAAAGTTTAGCAATGAAAAGAGCAATCTAAAAAACACTTGTCCAGCTGTTTGTGATAATGCTCATTAAAACCCACAGCAGTTATACACTGTAGTGATATGCTCAAACCTGGGTCTATCAATGAAATGAAGAATCACGGTACGTTTGCTCTGTTTGGTAGATGAGCACTGGCTGGACTTAACTAGTGTTCACTAACATTATGCAGTAGTGATACGTCTCAACGCACAGGGATGTGAGTAGCGCTAAATGTAGGCGTCTAAATGAAAATACAAACTTACAAAGTTCTTTGTCATGTTTCAAACAACAGCACTACATAAACTTTGAGAAATACATTACCTCTCTGCATTGTATGTGGTAAAAAGTTATCTTGAACAAAGAAAAGGAGTGTTAAGGAAGATCTGATCTACTTTCACTTTCACTTTCCAAACAAATACATCAGGAATGTGTGCACAAGACCCCTCGTCAAAGGGAGACGTTGCAATCAACTTTTTATAGATTCTCCTCACAGCCACTTCAAATGACATGGAAAATGGTCCCATATCATTGAAATATTTTCACTGTCAACAATGACTTTGATTTAAACTTGTTGACTTTTTAAAAAAAGAAAATTCCCTCTTATCTTGGCCAAGGACACACATAAAGAAGCACAAGAACCCTACATGCCGTGAAAACAGCCTAACCTATTATAGAGTAAATTACCAGCTGTGAAAAGTAATAATTTTGTTCTGAAAACCTGAGAGCAGTTTCTCAAAAATGCTGGTTCCAATTATCAAAATGCAATCTTCAGATTTAAGACTTCGGTGCCCAAACTGTGAGGAAAGATGATGCCAGATGTCAACAGATTAAGATCTCCTACAGAGGGATTTGATATTAGAGAATTAATTAATTAAATGAGATAACTCGTAGGTTGATTCACCCCTGAAACTGATGAATATCACTGTTTCAAAGCTTTATCAGAGACAACTTAGAAACCGTAGATGCCATAGGTAAAGGATTTTTTGAAAAATGCTGTCCCCCCTCAGAATAAATGGCTGTTCTGCACTTGGATGGTCACACTACTCATGGAGGCAGAAGCAAAAAGCTTTTAGCTCTGACCTTTGATATGTGTTGTGTTGTGGAGTCAAAAGCAGGCAGATAAGAAGCAGCCAGAGAGATTGAGGAGCTTGTTTGTGTTGCAGGAGATGCTCAAGACTAATTGTTATCGTTTGTGAATTTACAAGCAGAGCTGGTGTTTTAGAAGCTCTTTTCTTTTTTATTGTCTCAGGGGAATTTGTTTTTGACAATTGACCACCTGCTGCTGATCTTAAGGCAGTTTAAAAACAGTTTTCAGGGACATTTTGAAGGAAGCCATAACTCAGAATGCCAATCTGCATAAAGGGATGAGAGAGGCTTTAAATTGTGTGTTTTTGGCATCAGTCAAGAGTGTTTTTCATTATCATAACATTATAATTCAACACCAAAAATATCTCCACTTGTTTTGGAAGAAAAATAACTTGTCAGGCACAACAAATATAAACAAACATTACACTGATGCTGAATATGATAAACAGCCATTCACTTATCACTTTGTGTGTTTGCATCTGTGTGTGGGCATGTTCTGTGCATGCACCCAAGTGTGTGACCTTATGTAGCAGCTCACCATCCATGTCCAGTCTCTGCATGATGATGGCCAGCTCCACTTCACTGGGCATGTAACCCAGGGAGCGCATGGCCATGCCCAGCTCCTGTTTGGAGATGAAACCATTCCCATCCCGATCCAAAACACGAAACGCCTCACGAATCTCTGCAAGATCACACAAAACACATCACTGTACGTTACTGTCTGCCTGTCTGTTCTCTCACTGTTTCTGTCTGTTCTTAGACATCAACTCGTATGATGTAACGTTTTCCCTGAATTGCACCGAACTCATTTATTTTCACTGAAAAATGACACATAAGTGCATCTTAGTGGTGCTCATGTGTCAGTTTCTGGTAATTTGGTACAATCCTGGCATGGATGATGTAAGATGTGGATTTGTGATTTCACCTCCACCTTCCTTTAATTCTCTTATTTATTTCCCTCACCTTGTTTTAAAGGTCAGGGTCTCATCACTGCAGATGAAAATATCTGTGCGTATCACTTTTCTTGCAGTTGTTCAAAATCCAAGGCTGATGATAAAATGATTTCTGCCGTTGTTCTTGAATGTTTGCCAAAATAAGAGTATATTTCCAATTGATTATCTTTTATTTCCTGAGGCGCTATGAAGGACTGTCTGCTACATTCATGTTATGTAAAAGGTTTCTTTCTGTTATCCATGTTCTTGCTCTTTTCTTTACATTTGTGAGTAATTTCCTTGAGTGTCTCATTCTGTGTTTGGCTTTTCTTTCTTCATGATGTCTGTTATCATATCCGTGTCTTTGCAGCTTGTAACACTACAGATCTTGTGGTCGTGTGAATAATGACTGTTGTCTCTCAGGAGGAAAGCCTGAAATAGCGTTATGTTGTCATAGCGCCGCAAAACCTCTTAGTGAAACAGTCTGTGAGGATGGTTGAGGCATCAAACTGTGTGTCTCACTGCTTGCATCACATTTTACACTGGCTTTCTGTCATTCATTATCACAGTTATTCTCTTACCCCAAAGTAGATGTACAGGTTTCAATGCATTTGTGCTGTGTAATGATTAAAATGACTTCATGTTCGTTAAAGCAGGCCACAAGAAGTTACAAACAAACATAGAGTTATCCTCTGATTCTACAAATCCTTTCAGTTGTGCAGAGTTTCAGTTCTTTGCTCTCATTTCCCAGCTCACAATTTTACTTTACTCTCACAGCTCTTAAAGCAATGTTTTAAGACGCAGCAGGATCCTGTTTTCAGTGATAAAGCTCTAAAACTCTGCCAAAAGCAAGAAGACAGACAGACAGACAGACAGTTTTCAACTAGCTGGTGAACAAAGACAAGATTTGCAGCTATAAAAAGGAAAATACTTCTTGAGGGTAGAGACCCAAAGCAGAGATTAAAAAGAATACCGACTTTACAAAGCTCCACATGACTAATGATGGTTCTCTCTTTCTATTTAATGTGCAAACAACATGCTCACTAAATCCCTGTTATGTTAGAGAATGTTCAAAGACAAATGTACCAAAAAAAAAGTTTCTTTCCAGGTTTTTTTTTGCATTATTCGAAAGGACAGGACAGTGGAGAGAGAAAGGAAACAGTGAGAGAGAGGAGAGACATGCAAACCCCACCAGTTCCTTGAGGCTCAAATTGATGGTGCATGCAACCTAATCACTAAGCCATCCAGATTCTCAAGGGTAGCACTACAAACGTGCAAAAACTCATGATATCAGGGCATTTTAGTGGTTGAGGTGTGTCAAGACTGGGATTGCTTGGCAAGGGCACTGACTCAGACTGGAATGGCATTAAGTATAGAGGCACTCACTAAGCACTGCAGTCTATTGTGAGGTAAAGAGGCAGAGCTTAGACGGGCTCTGAGTCTCCAAGTTAACAGGGTGCCAGCCTGTCAGGTCAGTATGTGCAGTCAGCAATTAGCTCTTCAAACCAGAATCATTGTTTTTTTTGCACAAAGCAGCAAACATATTTATTTTTTTTCTGTAAAATGTTGCCTTTTCTGAACCAGTGTGTATGTGGCTTGGATACTTTTACTGAGTCAACCTCAAGTGGACAACAATTGAATTGCAGTTTGTAAGTTTTCCACATTAGCTTCAGTTATCACAGCAGGTGCTTTGTTGCTAAGTCTTTACTTATCATTCAGTTTTTACTTTAACTTCATTATCAAAAGTTCTTGTATATACTTCCATACCTCAGAGCACTTGTTTGTATTTTCCATCATTTTGTGTCATTCCTGTGTAACTTGCACAAGTCACTTGACTGTTGAGACCAATCAAACAGAAACACAACACATCCTTGACAAACTTTGACTGCAGCAGACTCAAATCACAATGTAGTGTGGTGCTGTTTTTCATAAAAAGGAAAAAAAAAATACTGCTTAATGCAAAATATGTGCAAAGGCATTCGCTCATAGCTCCAACACTAGACGTTTCAGATTTCAACACCTCAAATAACTCACCCTGAGAGCCACAGTTAGTCTGAAGACGGACTAAAAGAAGTGGCTTTAACCTCCTGCTGCACCACCCGCTGTTCACCAGAAAACACTGCAGGAGAGTTTCAGGGAGGCAGAGCAGAACTGTTATCACCAGTGGTGGGATAAGGACTGTGTGTCCTGCCAAGTGCAAATATCAGATACTTATAATGAACTCGAGTCTTTAAATATACCACCACTCTCTAGACCTGAGCCTATTATATTTCATGAGGGATAACGTGGAAAACACTCTACTCCACTATACTTATTCAAAATATGTTAAATGGTTTCTTTACAAAGGGAATGGAATTTTATCAGCCATGAAAAAAAGATGAAATTCTGCTTCTCAACAATTTTCACAACAAAACAAGCGTTAATATGTTGAGATAATGAGATAAATAAATATAGATCTCTTGAACACAACTGGGAATCACTCACTGTCTTGGGAAAAAGGAGGAAATTGAATGCATAGCTGCGTGGCCACTTCTCACTTCAGTTGAGTGAAACGACAAACAGCCCATCTCCTTTTTATTCCATAGGACTTCTTACAAAGTCGTTACTGGAATAATGCTTTCAACATTTCAGTTTGAATCGAATGATCTTTGTCTCCATAAAACCTAATCTCAAACTGTAACGGTGAACCATCAGATGGTGTCAGTGAGATGTAGTAATGTCTGAGATGAAATTAATGATTAACAGCTTTAAGCAGGTCTGTAGATGGTGCTGAAAGGTGCTTCCCTGGTGCTGATAACAGGATTTGACATTAACTGGAAGTGCCGCAGCCTTTCTCTCCGGCAAATTGAGGTGAGGGTAATCTCCCCCACTCCCTCCGCTCCTCTCCTCTTTCTCACTCTATTTCCTTGTCTCTCTCACATCTTTATACTTATTGTATTTTCAAAACCCCGGTGGGCCTGTACCAATCCCTCCACGCAGCACAATCACCAGTAGCATTGCCAACAGCATTTCCGACTCTTCCCTCCCACATAAAAAGCTTCCTTCTAACTTGATATCGTAAGTAAACGCACACAGCTCCGGAGGTACAGCACAATTACTCAAACCTCTGTGGGCCTTGGTAGAAAATACTCTGGTCAATCTGTGGTTAATTGCTTGTCAATCAATTGGCATGAGGTGGAAGGGGGAGGCGGGGCTTTGGGTTAAGGCTGGTTATCGACTAGATAAAGGCCACAGAGACAGAAAAGACTCTATTCAACATTTTTTTCACAGGCGAGTGCTCCATTTTTCTGTGGATATTAACACTTCAGGGGTGGGAGAGGGTGTCATTTCAGTTGGCGTTTGTGCTTATCTTCATAGCAGCAACACAATCGAGAAAAGTAATAGTCTGCTGCACGATGGAATTTAAATCACAACTTCCCCAAGACTAATCCTTTCCCCAACTTAAACAATGAATTTTACATGAAGTTCATCTCTCTCTGTGTCTCTTAGACTGTGTGTCATTAATATTCTCGTCCTGACATGCCGCTCCTTCCTTCCTCGGCGTAATGAGTCCGTCTCAGATCTGCCTCTGTTGCCCGTCTTTGCTCTGTCAGTTGCGTGAGACCCAAAGTTCAGTCGCAGCACCCCATATAAGCTTGTGAATACCCCCTACAGCTGATGACTAAACCCAAGCACCGAGCCACTGCTTCATTCTTCTCTTTCTCGCTGAATAAAGTGGGAATTGGGGGGGATTGGGAACACGGGTGATAGTGTGTGCGACCCCCCAAAACAAAGTGAGATGTATTTGTATGCAGCTCAGCAGTGAAAAGTACATTTTCAATAGAGCTGCTCCGTGATGTATTACTGTGCAATGCCTCTGTGTATATGTGTGTGTGTGTGTGTGTGTTTGTGTGTGTGTGTGAGAGCATGCAGCCCCTGCTTGCCTGCCTGTCTGCGCCTGTGTATTACCAAGTCGACCCCCTCCAGGACAGTACATGTGCTCAGTGTGATTGATGAAATGCCTCAAAACCAGAGAAAAGGATACAGAGCCAACACAGGGGTGATTAACTAGCCTTCTATCTGCGCTAACAGATGATCCAAGAAGAACCTTCAGCATCTCTCTGAAGTGGGATTAGGAGTTCTCAAATGCTGGCAGCAAACACCACGGATATTTTGTCCACATCAAACAATCCCATTGGCTGTGTTGGATCTGAGTCTGACAGGGAATAGATAATGCTTTATCACAATGTCTGGAGACTAAGAGTCTGAATTTAATTTATATAATAGCTCCACATAGGTCCAAACTACTTTGCCCTTCCTGCTGCCCTTCACAAACAGAACACAGACAAAGGCCGAAACGACTAATGATGACGAGATGTTTGAAATCTGTCTTCACAACACCAAAGGAACTGTTTCAGCGAACTGGGTTGAGTCGAGTTGTGCACAGGAGACATCGGATTAAAAGATTTATGCGACAAAGTAGTTCATACCAAAGCTCATTCAAGCAAACTACAATAGGCCACATATCTAAACACAAACAAACCGCTTCAGCTCAAGAACACACTTGATTTTTGTAGTCAAGATTGGCTGCATGTTTCCCACCCAAGGAATATGTGTCACAAAAATATATGCACTTTGACAAAGTGCTTTCTGTGCAGCTGGTAAAACAGTGCAGCGCACACAAGGTTATGTCATAAAAGGGCCTCAAATCTGAAAAACCCAAATATAATGACAGCTTTAGGATCCCTAAGCCTGCAGTCACACTGGTTTCCACTGAAAATGCACTAATAAGACAGCATGAAAGTAAACTTATCTGTGTCACTTTAAACCAATTAATAGGGAAAATTAAAGTCTGTCATGTTTGCAGTTTGTAACTCTTTTTTCAGCTCCGGCCAAAGCTGATGACAGATTTGTGCCGTCTAACAAAACACTTCAGTGTTTCTGATAACCATTGTTACTTTTTGTATAGCTGATGCTTGTATGCCAATGAAGAAGAATAATCGTGAGCTCACACAGTTATAGCAGAGATCAGAGATGAGCTAGGAAGTCTAACGGTTATTAACAGAAATGAGTTTGAGCTGTTACTTTTGCATCTGTCTTTGCTTTTATTTCTGCAACTCACCAAGCTCCTTGTGTGAGCTCACCAACCATTTACCTAAAATGGGCACTATGTTAAAACATGAAATTCTTATTAATCACCCAGCTGTGTTAAAAACTTGATCCTGATTGGTCAAAAACCCAAAACTTCAGTTATGTGTCCCCAATAGCAATGTCTCCAATTTCAATTAAAAAACATACCACCTCACTTTGCATTATCCTTAAATACCGCTCTCTTTTTTATTTTAAGGCTTCATGCCAAAAAACATCTTCTTCTTGAAGTGCTGTAACCTGAAATTGAGAATCCAAAGTAAAAAATTCACCGCCTTGCAAATACATTTTGTCACTTAATTCACCTTTAATTTGTTTGTTTCATGAAAAACAATCAAATCCCAATGAAAAAGAAAAACACAAACCTACAAATCTGTTAGCATCTTTCTGAACTGGTTTTATCCAGCCCCTCTATCTCTCCTGTTGTTTTCTAGAGATCTTAAATCATTTATCCCCCTTCACTGAGATAAAAACACTGGCTTTCTTGTGATAATGAGATGATTTCAGTTGTTGCTGGGTATTTAGACTTATTTTCTCATTATCACAGGCTAACACAGCTGATTTTCTCATTATAACAGAATAATTTATCTTGTAATCTTCCGTAAGCTAAGCTGTTTCTGGATAATTTTCAGGCAATCTAGATAACAAAACAGACTGTGATAAGCCTGAGAATGTCCACACCAATGAGGCAAGTTCACCCTTTTTTAATTCTATTTCTTTCTCTTTTTTTCGTCCATCAGGCTTATTTCTGGGGCTTTTGCCTTCATTTTACCGGACAGTTGAAGGGAATGACAGCATATGTGGAGGAGGGATGACACGCACTAAATACTGTTGGGACTAGGAGCCAGTCAGAGGACCAGCACATGAGGCATTTACTCTACCAATTGAGGAAAAGAGACACGGAGATGAGCATATTTCTATGTTTGTTATGTGCTTTTGCAGCTCTGGGGATGCAAGTTATGATTACCTGAGGTTCAGCCAAGATAATGAGAAAACAACTGAAATTATCTGGGGGGAACTGAGTCAACAAAACATAGGGATGTTTTTCTGCTCAGAGCTACCAAAAGCAACACTACACTGAATACTGTGTTTTAGGTTAGTGACACATGGAACATATAGGATTGCTTTGGTGTGTTTCTCAAATTGTTTCAGACCAAGGACCACTTTCCTCCCCAGAAAAACTCATCGTCCACCAAGATTAAACAACTTCTCCTGGACAGTGTCTAAGGTTCCCTCTTCCTTTGATTTTCTTTTTACTGCCCTTGTCTTAAATTGGTGGAGAATGCAAATGAAGTGGTTTGCCGATTCCCACTCGTTTTGGCTAGAGGACTTGCGTAAACTGTTGTGATGCAGAAAGTGAAAGTAGACCTCAACAACCTTTTAACGCTACTTCTCTTGTTTTAGGATATCTTTTTACTGGATACATCACAACGTGGTAATGTATTTATCAACAGTTACGTAGCACTGTTGTTTGACAACAAGCAAACTTTGTGAGTTTGTACCATTGTTCAGTAGCTGGCTTCATCTAGCGCTACTGATAACCCAGTGCTCTGAGACATATTGGTACCAGGTATCGTTAGTGAATTCTACCAGTGCTCATCTACCAAGCAGTGCCAATGTGATGTCATTCTTCATTTTATTGATAGATTCTCAAGTTTGAACAAATCACTTCAATATAACTTCGGCTGTTTTAGCCTGTTGCACATGTTTTGGCTGCTGGCTCGTGTTTTAGCCTTTGGCTCGTGCACTATCACTCTCCCATTTAGCTATTCTGCACTTTTGCTTTTCTGTACTTTTTCTGTCAGACAGTCTTACCCCTGCTTCCTCTATTACTACTAAATAAAACAGAAATAATTTTCAGCAGAGAAAAAAACATAGATCTTTCTCCTCACTGCTAAACTTTGTCAGCGTTGCAATCGAGATTTGGACATGCCAAAAATCCAGTCCAGTCCTAACCAGGAAGCGAGGAATCAGCATTTAGAAATAACCTATTTTAGCGCTGATAACCTCATCTTAAATTGGGGATTATAATCGGGCATATATTGAGATATGATAATTTTTCAAGATTACTTAGAAAGTCCTCACAGTCACATTAAGACATGGATGCATGATTATTTTGCCTGGTGGCTTGTTTTTGTTTTGTTTTTTTCTGGGTGGGGTAGTTCATGGAGACTTTGTGAGTCCTGGAAAAGTTATCTCCTTCTGCTTCCTTATTTACAAAAAATAAATAAATAAATAAATAAATTTTCTCATTGTCATGGCCGACCACTAAAGAGCACAGGAGGACCACAAGCGGTCCCCGGACCACAATTCGAGAAACACTGCTTTGGACTAAATTGCTCAAAGTACAGAGATAAAGAGTGTTCTTTTTATTTTATTTTTTTTATTAAAGTCTCTGTTGAATCAGGTGAAGTTACCTTTCTGCTAAGATTGATGCTATTGTTTAAGATACCAAATTAACACATTTGTGCCCTGTTTCAGACCTGATCATATATCTTTCTGTCAGGCACTGCTACATAATGACTCCAGTGACTGAGTTTGTTTCTCAAGCAGTATAATTGGAAACCAAAGCATCCAATCAGGCTCTAACTAAATAGCTAAATGGAAAAACTTTTCCCCGAGAGAATCGAAGCATTGTAACTGCATTGTACCACTACTGAAACCTTAATTGCAAGTACTTTGCTCCCCCACTACCTCTTTTTCCCCCTCTTTCTCCTCTCAGTGGGCACACTCACCTCCCAACTCCTCGGTGGAGATGCTGGTGAGCTGGAAGGCTTCGCTGCCCTCCGTCAGGGAGCTGCTCAGGTAGTTGTCTGGATAGAGCAGGCCCGCCCGCACATGGTGGAATGGCATCTTCTCCCTGCAGAGCACACACATGCACAGAGTCTAAATAAACCTTCTATTTGTGTTTGTGTGTGAGTGTCTATGTGTGTGTGTGAGTGTCTATGTGTGTGTGTGTGTGTGTGTGTGTGTGTGGTGGAAAGAAAAACACAGGTATTTGTGTGCGTGTGTGCTGAAACTGACTTCTTGTCCAGGCAAGAGTCCTTTTTAGAAACAATCTCCTTGTGGAGGGCACATTGTTCCTTTCGCTCCTCTAATGCTCATTTCTAGGGAGAAACCGCTGTCTCCTCGTGGCACAATCACAGTGACAAATTATGTAATCTCATTATATTTCAGTGGAGTCACAAGAAAAGTATTCCGATGTTATTGTTCTGATAAATACCATCAGAGGACAATCAGGAACTCGGTATTATCTTGCACTAATTTTCTGGCTGTCTTCCTCCTGCTTGCTCTTTGTGTAGCCTTGTTAGTCTGCAGAGGAAAAGCATAAAGTCCTGTCAGTCTGTGTTGTTTCTTCTGAGCCCCCCCACGTCAGATCTCATGACTTCCTCTTCCTCCAAATAATCCCCACTGTCACCTAACACCTCACCCAGGGACTTCAGGGCTTGACAGGGCATCAATCAGCCACAGCCCCTGCTGTCGTATGATCAGAGCGACTTTGCTTTGATTCATGAGAGCTACCCCCCTGAGGGCTTTCCCAGTGTAATATTTTGACACTTTTGGCAATATGCTTCATGTAATATCCCTGCCAATAGTAGAGGGTGAATTGAAGCTAGTCGAGGTGACGAGAGAGAAAGAGAGAGAGGAAGAGAGGAAGAGATGGAGGGAGGGAGAGATATCCCAGGAGTATTTCATGAGCGTGCTGCTGCCAGACAGGAGAGATAGAGACAGAAGTGGAGATGTCTTTGTCACAGGAGACACTGTCAAAGTATAAACATCCTCTCTGCTCTCCCCTCCTCTCCTCTTCTCTCCTCTCCTCTCTCCTCTTCTCTCCTCTCCTCTCCCCTCCACTGATATTTGAAACTCTAATCCTTTGTGGATCTTGGAATCAGTGCCAAGGGAGGGGAAAAGGACACTCACTGTGCATTAAAACAAAGATGGTGTAAAAGGTTAAGAGCCATGGGAGTCTGCTCTGGTGATCTGTAGAGGACAGCAGGAGTGAAAATAGCTGTGTGTATCAGTGCATGAGACAGAGAAAGACAGCAAACAGAGAGTGCAGAAAGGTTTGTGCAAGTGTGTGTGTGTTGGTGAGCGTAGTTCAGGAGGAGCTGGGAGGAAATTTAGTCTTCAGTCCATCTGCTCATGCTTCTTCTCTGGTCCCAACCGCACATTAAGGCTACTTAACGGGTATTTTTCTGCTGAAGCAAGTTTCAGTCAACAAGCTGCGAACACTCATCCGCACGCAAACATGTTTTTTCATTCTCAAAGAGGACTAAATAAATATTTTAGAATCTAATAATTGTACTATCTAATCTGATGAAACGCTGTTGACCCTTTCTCTAAGATTTTCAAAAAATCTCATTAATGAAAGTGGTTTTAATTTCTGCGATGTAACTCAGTGTCTTGGGCAAGGACGTGTCAGATTCAGAGGTTGGAGTGTAAAAAAAAATAAAAACAATCTGTCCACCTCTAGTCCACAGTGAATGTATTTGATGGGGGACGACTCAATTGCAATTTGCCAGAGGTGTGCCAGAATTAATTTGAGGGCAGGAAAATGAAGTGCTTAAGGTTTAATGCAAAGAAGAAGTCTTTTAAGTCACCTGTGATGTCAACATCACAACAAAGATGCACCAAAACGACAAAGAGCAGGAGTAACTGCAGCTAGTTTTGGTACAAATGATAAATAATAAAAATGTGAGTGGTTTTCACATGGACTTCTGACTTAAGTCCAGTTGGTATGTTCAGTTTGACCCTGGTGGCATGGCATGAAAACGACATAAAACTGCAAAATAAGTGACAACCGAAGAGCTGTAAGTGTTCTAAATTTTGTTGTCTGTTAACAATAGTGTACAGAGGCCATAGCTCTTGTCGCAGTTGTGCTGACCAGTATAAGCCAAAATGCCCACTGTATAGGAGGTTATCATGTAATGTATATTTTCTCACTAAATCTTTGTCTTTCTAAAGCTTAATGTGCTGAAGCTGCAAACCTGGAAATTAAACAAAACAAATGTAAAAAGTAAATCTGTAATCTCTTCAGAATTATCCACCAGGAGCAGAATATAATCTGTTGTCAATATCAGCTAAAAAAATATCCCTGTACATTACGCAATTCAGATATTTGCTATGTGAAATCTATGTTTTTGACGGATATCAACAGGTTTACTGGTGAGTGTACAGCAACTTATATTACCAAGTGACAGAGACGAACTGACTCAGCGTTGGTCGCTTCCTCTGAGATAATTACACCTTTCCAGCACCTGACGGCAGCATGTTGTTTCCATCTGATTGCTGCTTATATTATGTGTTTGACCGTGCAGAAGAATCTAAAGCCTTGTTTTTGATTAACATATGTAGAAACAATCCATTTGGATGTTAAAACTACCCTGGCGAGTTAATGTGAGTACCTGTACATGTAAGAAGTATGTAGGTGCATGTATATTAGATGTTCCTTTAATATTTCATCTCTTTTTAGCTTTTGCCAAATGAAAATTTAATGGCGCTCCTTTAATTCCTTAAACCCCTTAATGAAACAGGATTGCAGCAATTATAAAATGTGGAAAAATTAATAAGACATATGACATGAAATAAAAATGAGGGTGTATTTTAACAATCCATCTGCTCACACGATTGTCCCCCTGACAGAAACACCCACTCACCCATGGCAGGAAAACTAGCAGACACGCAAACACATACATCAAACCCAGCCACACACTTATCCCTTTTCCTTTTTATCCCTCCCTCTCCTTCACTCCTCTCTTTTTCTCCCATATATTTTTTAGGATTGTGGTTTTTCTACTCATGAAAACACGGCTGTTGTCACAGAGACAGACATGAGAGCTGACAAGGACAAGCTTTAGCGGAAAGCTCCATCTGATAAACCTCATTGCCTGGCTGAGAAAAGAAGAGTGGCAGACAGACGGGATGGCAGATAGACAGGTAGAGAGGAAGAGGAGGGGGATAAAAGGAATGAATGAAGGGAAGGGGCTGACTGATGGTGTTCAAACTGAGGGGTCACCTGCACCCGGGGGGGCCAAGTTTCAAGTCTGCGGAGTGGTGATCAGACCGAATTTAAGCTGAGAGGAGAGGGAAGGGGCTGAGATCAAGGGAGAGGAGCAACCGAGATTGAGCAAAAGCCCCGAGAATGTGGAGACAGGATCAGCCTGTTTTTTTTCCCCTCACCTCCCTCTGTCCTCATTGGAGAGAGGCATGAGCAGAGAGGTGGAAAAGAGCACATGTACAACACTGCCATCACAAACAGACAGCACCAAACAACAAAACCAAATTTAGTCACCACATCAAGGAAAGCAGGATGTAACTGCAGCAGAGGACACCAATTAGCCACCAGAACATTCAAAAAGGTGTGATTTTGCTTCATCTGTGGACCCCCCTGTGGCTTTGAGATCTGTACGCGGGCCAGGCAGCCTTTTAAATAAATCAACAATTTTTTTCTCTTTTTACTTCAATCGACTAAAACATCAACACTCGATGACTTCTCTGGTTTTGGAGATAAAGCGCCTGCTGCCTGTCATAAATAATGAGAGAACACAGCTGATCAGTTGAAGCATCAGTGCAAGATAAAGGTAAAAACAAACCCTGTGATTTATCAAACAAAAGGATGTCGAGCTGCCTCAACAGGCACCAAAAATGAAATAGGTTCTATTTGCATCCAAAACGTGTGAGCATCTTGCCTTCTTTGCTTAATTAATGTCACATTTTCAGTGTCTTCTGAAGTCACCTTGAGCACAGTTAGGAAGCTTTAACACAGCAGTGATCCCTGTGGTTTCTCCAAAATCTTCAATTCTACTCTTAAAAACAATCCTGCTGGCCTACAGAGGCCTCCCCGATGGGTCAGACTGGGTCACCCAACAGGCCCCATCTGAGCACCACCAGCTGCTGCGTCAGGTGAACAGCTTTGGTGCTTCACCACCGCTAAAAGAGGAGGTGTTTCTGTGTGTGTACTTGATTTTCTAACAGGTGGTCTGTAATGGCGCTGTTTGAATGTTTTAAGAGTTAACTGGTAAAAGAGCTTCACGCCCATTATGGTATGCCACACGGTGCGCATCTGCAGGGGAGGGCGCACAGCTGGAAGCGCAAATACGCAACCACATTTCGTTTCATTCTACCGAGCAATGTGTTTAGGAATAAAATAAACACGAAGAAAAAATACAGCCTTGAGCTCTACTCGCTAAAATCGTTGCCCAAATCCTCCTGATAGCAGGCACGTAACACCCTCCACCCACCTTCCACCGGCATGTCCTCTCCAGAGACTCAGATGATAAATGTGTGTGAGACAAGTGACAGATCTGGCCATCATTCTTTATGACTTCAGAGTTTCGCAGCATCAGTCGATGAGAGTAAAAACAAGTGGCTTCAGACGGCAGCCAATCTCATTTATCAGAAACCTGTGTGAGAACTAAACACAGCAGAGTGAGCACGAGGACAGCTGACACAGCCACAGAGCCTCATGTAGGCGATGGAGTGTGTGTGTGATGAAGTGCTTTATATCCTGCTGCCTGTTGAAACAATTATACTGTAATTGCACTTATAGAGCACGTGATGGACCTGTAATCACCCTCTAATCACACCGATCAAACCCACGCAGAGCGCAGAGATGCGCGCGACGCGCACGAACAGCTGGAGAGAGGTTTTCAGGATATGAAAGAGACTCAGTGCAAAAATCATAGTGTTGTTATTCTGCAACACACACAGGTCATTTAGACTTCAGCATATACATGCAAGTCCATTTTCCCATGCGCCCGCGCACAAGCACGCGCCGCACATTTACACTGAACACAACAGGTGCAGTCGCTCGCGCAGCTCTGCGGCCATCTGAGGCACAGACGCATGGGCGGCAGATCAGGTATCAGCAACCACCTTTAACACACCCACCCAGAGGTGACACTGACAGCCTTACCTGTCTGTGAAACGACAGGTCCGCCGATGTCAGATTCACCCCGCTCGGTTACAAAACCGTCGCCGGAGACGCTGAGGGTGTTCCGATTTGCCAAGATGTGTTTAGTCTCTTTGCATCCGTCCTGCGCTCTGGAGGAGTCCGTCCGACAGCCAGAGAAGGACTCATTCAGTCTGAGTGTAGGACCAGCCTCAGGGATTCACCGTGGTGTCATGAGCTGCACACTTTTAGGACAAATTAACAACTGATTAGGTGAGGAGGAGGAGGAGGAGGGAAATTGGAAAATCTGTCCGTTTCAGCTGAAGCACAAACCCACATTTATGGCCTCCCATCCGATTTCTACATCTCAGTTCTCATCGCCATATCTTGAAAATTTGGGATGAAGCAGTTGGTAGGTAGAGTGCCAAGTCCTCGTCCTATCAGCTCACCCAGACGGACGCCACCCAGCCGCCCACGGGTCTGGGTCTAAGAGCCGCCGCTGCTGCTGCTATTATTGCCGGTCTCCTCCTCCTCAAACCATAAATCACGATTTAAATTCAATCTGCTGTGTCAAATCAACACGTCGCAGTGGAGAAGTCGGTGTCTTTGGGTGTAGATCGGTAGTAAAACAGTGGAGGGGGGTCTCCCAACGCTCCCTCTGCATTTATCTCGGTTTCTCCTGGTGACAGAGTTAACCCATTTATCGGTCCAGTTCGTCGGGGGAGGGGCCACATGGGGGCCACGGCAGCAGAAGTGAGAGTGAGGGAGTGAGTGAGTGGGTAGATAGGTGAGCGGGAAATATGCAACGTTGTGGCGCTCTACAGACGAGAAATGCCCACTTCAAGGTGTGTGTGTGTGAGAGAGAGAGAGAGAGAGAGGGAGGGAGAGAGAGAGAGAGAGAGAGAGAGAGAGAGAGGGAGGGAGAGAGAGAAAGAGAGAGAGTAAAGGCGGGAGTGTATCAGTGAGAGTGTGGGTGTGAGGTCCGAGCAATTAAGGTTCCAGTGGATCAGTGAAGCTTCCCCCTGGGGAAGTGTGTGTGTGCGCGTTTGGGCGTGAGTGTGTTTTCATTTAAGCCATTCTCCACGGCGTTAAGAGTCTTTGATGACCAATTATGGTGCTTAGGAAGTGACATCAGCCGCAGTGCTTAAATGATGCAGTGTCTGACCCCCTCTTTTTTTTATATCCCTCTCCACCATCACATCTTAATTATCTTTTTCCTTCTTCACGGGTTAAAATTTGAGACTTGCGAATTAATCTCTTCTAGTCTCTTTGATTAGACGTCCTCTTACATCCTATTTTGGGTGTTTTCACTCCCTGCCTCTGTAGACCCCCCACCCCACCCACACTATCCTATTTACATCCCCAATTATATAATAGCCTGAGTGAAGTTTCTGTTCCCCCCTCAGCAGCAGCCTCGAGGTGGAAAACTGTCTCCTGCGCTCTGCAAATTAAATGTGGGTGCAGCAACTTATTTCACAGCCTGAGTCTACCCCCTCCTGGAGATTGCAATGGGTTAATGCATCATGTGTGCATCCTTAGGCTTCAACAGTGAGCTGAGTTTGTATAGACTGCTGTTTTTAGGGTTTTCTTTTCACCTGAAGGGATCAGTGAAAAGTAAACACAGCACAACTGAGTCATGAATGTTACACCCTGGCACTCTAACAGCATGTTTGGCATATCTAATGAGCCTGACAAAGGGCTGGAACAGATTCGCTCAGGGGAAAATGAAGGCAATCTGAAACAAAGTCTGTGAATTTCCCCATAATGCTGGTGGAAGAGGTGGAAGGCTGCTGTGCTTCATCCGTGGTGCAGATTTTTGTTGGCACTGTCCATGGTGCTGAAGGGCTTCCTCGAGCAGAGGCAGGACGAATGAAGGTGAAGTGATGAGCCTCATGTCAGCATTTACACAGCATTTACAAACAGCCTGACCTGCACCACTGCAATATCTGCAAGGTTCAAATTAGATTTAAGTTTGTTCAAAGGCAAAAGGACTTTCCTCAGAGAGGGAGAGGGGGGTATTTCCCTTTAACAACTCACCTCTTATTCTTTAATAAATCCATGACTGTCATTCATTAAATACAGGACAATCAATCTTGGAGAATACAATTCAGGGAGGATTGATAAGCCCTATCATCCAAACACACACACACACACACACACACACACACACATACACACAAATTAATGACTACTTTCTGACTGTCTCGTTAGCCTAAATCTTTGACTACATAAGGTAGAGAGATGGACCAATTAATTAGTTGGCAAATTAATTGGGTAGATTAATATTTCCCCCTTATGTCCACTCAGCGTTCCCTATCCTGCATTCTACAATAAATCTCCACAGCCACATCATCTTTTTTTTTAATTGCAATCTTTTTTTTCTTTATTCTAAATAACAGAACATCAAAATTATTTTAACATTCATCATGTGTTAAATAAATATTCTGTAGCTGAGTCAAGGCTCTGGGCTGGTTCACCGAACAAAAACAAAAGCAGAAACTTTAAAATTTTTAATGATCTGGAGCTGTACCAGAACATGAAAAACAATGGCAACCAGTATTTTTTTCGTTCTTGAAATGTCTGTCATGTTGGTCATGTTGCCCAAACTCATCCACTTCCTGTGTTGCTCCTTTGTGCCCTGACAAACCTGTGCCAGCCACCAGGCAGAGTATCTTATTGCTAAATTATTTTTAAACTTCTGTTTTGTGGTCAAAAAAACAGGTAAGGTCGCTCAAAATGTAAATAAGAGGCAGAGGAAATTTCAGTCACACTGGTGAGACCGCGAGAGTTGGCTAGGATAAGATGCAGATAGTAATTTAGTCTTTTGCCAAATCTGCTAGTCTGTTTGTAGGAATGAATTTATTCTCTCTTCTGGTCTGCAAATGAATCAGAAGATCTGCCTTCTGGGTCTATGAAAAATTGACCTTAATGTCAACTCCTGATAATGCATAGGCTCAGTGAATTGTGGTGTTTATTGTGAAAAATAACAGCCCCTCAGAAAGTTTTAATGTTACATTATTGAACTGATTGGGGGGAAAAAAATTCTGAAGCAAAGTCCTGAGTTGAATATAACTTTCAAACTAAGGTGGCCCTGTGGGGCAAAATTATTCAAAATGATCCCATGAAACAAACATTTTCAGCATACAGACACAACAAATAACTGAACCAACCCAATATCAAGCAATATTACATCAATAAAACACACTGGCACAAGAAACACAAGAATCCTTGCATGACTGGCAGAAGTCCCAAGTCCAAATGCTTCCACTCTGCTGCAGGCACCACTTCAGCGTTTCAATACATAAATGACAACAGCGTTACCCAATTGATTTTTATTTTCAAATAATTAAAGATCCATCTAAAATATGTCGCTGGTTAGGATTACTGTAACTGTATTACTGAAATTGGATTATAACTAAATCTCTTCAAGGCAATCTTGGCCTGCTTCTTTGATTGCTGTGCTCACATACTGAGTTATGATCCCAGCCAAGGAGGGAAACACCTTTTCAAAAAAAAAATTCCCTCATTGATTCAGGTGTGGAAGCACAATCAAAAATCAACCTCTTATCAGTGATGCTAAATTAGCTATTTCCTGTCTGTAATGAATGTGAGGGTAAATTCTGTCTTGTTTGCCTGGTTAAATGTTTATCCTTTTTGCTTATATAGTGCTAAAGACTTTAATTTGATTCACAAAATGAATAGGAGGTCAGGACCAGGGATTTTTGGGGGGTGGGGGTGGGGGGTGTCTCGATCAGGATCGGATCAGATTGATTGATTTATGGCATGTCAAAGTCTCTATGACAACACCACGCTGGCTAATGAAGTTTAGCAATGAGAAGACGGATATGTAATTTTCTCTGCTGAGCACAATTTCTCTTATTCAATAGTGGACACTGGAGCTTGACTGCCTGACAGAAAAGAGACAGAACAGCAGAAAAAAGCTCAAGGGGAGAGTGATAGAGCACAGGCTAAATCCTAAAACACTAGCTAAAGGCTAAAACACAAGCCCAGCTGTTTGTGATAATGTTCATTCCAAACCACATGCAGCAATTATACTGCAGTGATCTGTTCAAACCAGAGAGTCTGTCACTGAAATGAAGAGCCAGGTTACGTTTGCTCTGTTTGGTGGATGAGCACGAACAGGACACAACCAGGATTCACTAAAATTATGTTGCCAGTGTCTCAAGGCTGTGTATAGCACTAAATGTAGGCAGCTACTACACTATGGTAGGTTTGCTTGTTGTCACGTTTGAAACAACAGGGCTATGTAATTGTTGATAAACACACTACCCCATGTTGCACACAATAAACAGTTATCTTGACCAAAGCAAAGTAGCGTTGAGAAGATTTGATCTCCATTCATTTTCCAACACAAATACACAAGACATGTCATCGCGACAGTTTGCGTGAGCCCTCTGGCCAAAAGAGTTGCTGCAATCCACTTCATACAGACTCTCCTCACAGCCACTTTAAACAGGGCTCACAAATGTTGATGTTTATGTAGTCAAAGATCCAAACACTGAGGATAAGAACAGCATTTGGCTTTGAAAAATTGAGCATTCTGGAGCTGGATGGCCCAGTGGTTTAGGTCGTGCACCATGAGGTTCGCCCGCACGCAGGCAGCCCAGGTTTGAATCCAGCCTGTAGCCACTATTCTGCAGTTCACTCCTCACTTTTACCCTGTTTCCTGCGCTATCCACTGTCCCCTCTCCTATCTGATTAAAGGCACAAAAGCCCCAAAAAGTAACTTAGATAAAAGAAAAAAGAAAAATGAATCACTCAGTTTTCTGATGATGGTGAGGGGAAATCATACGTGCCAAAAATCTCACAGGGAACTCCATCGTGCTGAAATTGCATGATATTTGAGGCCAAAGCTCAAAATTCACCTCCATCCATTGATAGCTGAAGAGGGCAGACTTTGACATTTTTACCACTTGTAGCAGTTAATGCACAATATTAAGTTTTGAAAACTGGAACATTAAATTGAAAGCTATTAAGTTCAGTTCAGAACTGGGTCCCATCCACTTCCTTATCATATTACAGGAGTCCATCTGCCGTCCTAAATAGACTCAGCTGTGCAGCGGGTATCAGGCGAGGTGATAATCTAAAATCTCACGGTGAGTTAAGCAGAATTTTCACAGGTGTTGGGGAATCCAATTTGTTGCTTTTCGGGTGATGGTTAAGGTTGGTCAGGAGTTTGCTGTTTAAAATATATTTATAGCAGAATACGGCTTTAAAATATTACATAAATTCTTAACTATGAAATGTCAAGAGCAATTTATGTGACGGACTCTCTGGCACAGTGATGCACTTCTTCCTGAGTATTGCATGGGTTGACACACAGCTGGATTCAACCACAAGACCTGAGAGACTTCCAATTTGGCAAAACCTCAGGCTTCACAAACACAAAGAGAAGAGCTACAGGAACACACTAACATGGACTCTGACCTCACAAAAAATCAATACACAGGCATGTCAGCAAGCGCAAGTAGCTACCCTGTTTCTCCTCTATGTTTGCTCTGTAGGGCCATGTTCACTAATAAAGATATGCTTTTATCCTCTTTCCTGAGCTTTAATCACTACATAAATGAGACCGTGACAAAAACGTAGCCTCAAGTGGCAGACTTACCAACATGGCTTTTTTAAATTAGATTGTTGACAGTGCAGAGTGCCAAGAAAAATTTAGGGGATGACAAGCGATAAAAAGCTCTTAAAAAGGCTGAATTGAGTTTGAATCATGGAGTAGTTATAATAGTCGGGTGGCATTTTGGGGCACCAGGGCCTTAATCCAGTCAAATTTATTCAACAAATAAGTAGAAAGAGCTGTATTAAATTGCCAAAATTTGAGAAAAGAAGAACTCTTTCATATCTGATTGGATAGTGAAATGGGTCAGAGCGAGTTTTTAGTTTTAAAGAGAGTCTGTTGAGGTCACACCACAGCTGTCTTTTGAATGAGAACATTTGCATTTCAAAGTTCATGTTCAGATATAGCAATTTATTTCCTCCTGCCAGTGAAAGGTGACATTAATGTGCTGCTTTAATGGCCTCTTCCAGACTGTAGTATTTATCAAAATGAAAAGCTTATCTCCTGGGGGATCCTACATTTGTGACTTCAGTTGTGTCTTGTGGAGATAAAAGTCAAAAAGGACATAATGAGGAATGAAGTGTCTTTATATCATAGTTTAAAGTTGTAGAAGACTCAGCGCTCCACTGTAACATATGCTGATGCTCCTTCAAATCCTTCTTATATAATTTCTGTCTACTTTGTGCAGTTTAAACTGGCAGACAAGCGACCCATTGATCTTGTTTCCTGCTCCCTCACGCAGTGAAAACCCGGTAGCATGAGAAAGCACATTATGGTTTCAGATCACAACCCTGCTGTGTAATACATTCCACATCTCTCCAAATCCAACCTCATTTTCATTAGCATTTAGATATTGTCATCATCCATTCCACTCCACATGCCAGCCGTGCTTATTCCAAGTCTTGCAGCAATGATGACCTTCCACTGGGGAAAAAACAGGATTCTGTCGGCCCGAGTTTTGCACCGTGGGCATCAGAGAAATTACATTTAAAATCCGTAAGCATCCTTCTTCACATCGCCTATGTAAGCAGATGCTTAAATAATCAGCATAAGTGTGATAAAGTGCATTTAGACGCATATGTGCTTGCATACATGAATAAGGAAGTGATATTTGAATTAAAAGACAAAGTGGGAGTGTGGAAGTGAGCGAGAGACAAGATCAAGAGGGTTGTGGGATAAACAGGTGAGTGCTGGAACAGGACCGAGAATAAATATACAACAGCAACATGACCACTGAAAGGTCACCCAGCAAAACAATAAACTTGAATAGAAAACTCTGTTCCTCACACACACAGAAATGAATACACATCTGCCCTCTAACTTATACAATACCCACAGGACACAGGGGTAAAACTTAAAGTTTCCCTCAGGAAGGTTACGCTGCAGCACGACATGAATAATGCAACTGTGACTAGCTTTAACATTCAGCCCGTGTGTGAGCAGACACGTGTATGTGTGTGAGAGAGAGATGGGAAGTGGTTGCCTGCTTGTGGATGATACATTAACCAAGATAATGAACATTTCAAGACATTCTGCGTAAAACCATAAAAATGAAACCTTGAATTGTTTGCTGGGGGCAGTGAGAACAAGGCCAGAGGCAGTTTGTGCATGGATGTGTAATTACTTGATTACACTTTAAGTATTCCAAACACACACGTGTGCGATAACTCTTACAGCAGCACAAAGAGATTTTTCCACTAGTTTTCAAGGTTTTATTTTCTCAATCAAAGTTTTGTATTAGGCATAGAAAAGACAGTTGTTAAAGTAAAAAGTAGCAATAAACGAAATTCTCAAAATTATTCAAGTGATAGTATGGACAGAGAAAAATTAAGCGTACATATGTGCACAGCTCTTTTTATTGGAGCCAAGTTTAAAGCCAAAGAAATTGAGCAAAGCAGGGAGAGGTTGGCTGCTTGTGTGCACCGCATCCAAGTTTACGTATGCAATGCCAGCTTGGCTGCACAAGCAGGAGAAACCAGCCGCCTCGGTCAATAAAGCACACTCTAAAGAATTTATTACTTCAATTGACTACATTTAGCATCAATTCAGACAGAGACTTCCATATTTAACATGAAAAATTTGCTTTCAAGGAACATGGGCTGGATGGACTTGATAAAATGAGACCATTAATTTGAAAAAACAGTCTAAACAGTAGAAATTGTTCAAAGGCCCCAAGGGAGGTTTTTTAACTGAATTTGAAATAAACTCAAACTTAATAAATTAAGATATTAGAATTTCCTTCAAGATAAACACAGTTATATATTTTCTCACAAACACCGAACAACATGTTTGTTTTCAGGAAATCACCTGAAGCCACCCAGATTTTTCCATCAACTTTCTGCAGAGAGTAACTCAGCACCTTCTCCATTTTTCCTCCAGATCTAATCACAAGAAATGTGTTTCATCAGCACCACACTCAAAAATACAGACATTTCAAATAGCTCTGCTACATTAGTAAACATATTGCATCCAAGCTATTGTCCACTAGGGATGTGCTGTGTTTGCATAATAAAGACAGTCTGAATCAGAATACAGTATGCAGCCTGGACACAGAAAGTGCCTTTGCAAAAGTCAATGAAGCGTCACCTGCTAACTATTTGTAAGCTGTCAGCTAAACAACCAAAATAAAGTGTGTTTGACAGCTTGAAATGATATTAGCTACGGTAACTTTAACATAGTTTACTGCTCTTGCTGTCCACAGACCATAAAATTAGAAATAAATGCCTGATCCAGAGAAGTGACAGGAAAAGCACTAACATGTTAGCTGTGTGGCGAGACGGTACCCTGATGATTCTACATGCACCTGTTCAGCACATGATTGATGCAGCCTCAAAAAAAACGTAACACTGCTTCCATTTAGTGATTGCTCAATGACTCATCCTGTCCGGTAGACACAGGATCAGGACACATCACATAAACGACACACTAAAACACATGAACACCATATCATCCCAATACTGTCAGTGCCATCTATGAATACACCCTTTAACTGATCCATCCTTTGCTGTATGCATATTTTATCCCCTTATTTCTATCTTGTAATGTTTTTTGTAAATTGGAGGCTCAGTTTATCTCTGGGATTCTCGTATCAATGTGGGAATATTGGATTTCAGGGGGAGTTTGGGCTCTTTTTCATCACAGAACTAAAAAAAATAAAACAAAAAATGATGAGAGATGAAAATCATGTCAACTTTAAATCAAAGTGTTGAAATTCAGCGCAAAAATATTGGTTGTACAAACCATCACTGCAAACACGTGAGAATCCACTCACAACATACCCATATCAGCTGAGCCCTTCACACACACATACACGCCTCCAACTCACACAGCATGAATAAATCTCACACCTTGGTAGGTTTAAGCTGTTTCAGTCTGTTTTCTCTTCAGAGCCAGGCAGCTGCTAGTCCATCATTCCTCCAGACACCAGTTTTCCTTCTCCTCTGTCTAACTCCAAATGGTTCAGGTTCAAATCAGCCTGAATTTATGGCCAGTGTGTGTACAGAGTTCACAAATAGATACGAACATTTTAGATAACTTTTTTGGAGGTGGGTGTCTTGTGTGTGAATCTGTGTGCACATTTGTGTCCCACCATATAGAGAGTGGCAGTAAAAGTGTAGATTTCATTTATCTCATCCAAAAAAGAAATATTTAACCACTGCAAGATGTGATCAACAAATAGAAAAACGAGACAAACGATTAGATCAATAGAGGGGATGAAAACTGAGGATGCAGCAAACAGCTTGTGTGTGAGTGTGGTACCTTTATAGCATTACTCTGATGACACAAAACAGACAAACACACAAAAATAAACAGCAAAAAAAACCAATATCCACATCCACACACACACTCTACCACATGATGGGACTACACTCAAATAAGAATGAGTTAAAACACAATAACATTGCTTTTAATTCATGATATGCTAATGTGGCTGGCATCACTGGGTCCAGGGGATAAAATTAAGAGGATTAAAAGTTTGTCTGATATCCAGACTTTTTGCATAACTGAATATAATCTCCTAAGAACAAGTGATCTGTTTCAAACTTGTGCTTACAAAACATGCTCTCACCAGAGCCAAACCCAGAATCAAAGGATACCCAGAACCACAAGATAGTCCCTACAGTGCTGCTTTCAAACCTCATGTTTCCGATATTGTTGACATAAATGCATAATTATTCAACATATTGCAAAGCAACTAAACAATGCTGATAGAAACCATTTAATTCTGTTGCAGTGGCAAACATAGGCATGAAATTAACAGAAATCATAATGGGCATGCTGTGCATTGAAACCAAAGGTCTTTATCTTCTCTCCAATTGGTACAGATCAGTTTTGTAGTACTCAAGACCAGATTTTGAAGGTCTTGACCTTGTCTTGGACTCAGTTATTTTTACTCAGGACTGTCTGTGCTGGACTGGCCACACTCAGGCTTTTTTCTCAAAACCATGATCGAGACCAGTTTATATATTGTTCATCACTTTTTCTTGCCTGGTCATACAGAAGCGCGGCACCTCAGCCAGGTTTTGGTGCACACTTTAGTCTGAATGATAAACACCTGTCCCTCAAAGCTGCTCTGTCATACCTGTTTGAATCCCATTTCAACCACATTTGAACTTCCTCACAATTGAAATTCTCTGAGATACCCTGCTGCTAAGGCCTGCATAAATATTTAATTATGTTAATTGAACAATACACTGTCTGATAAACTATCCATTTTGTGTGCAGATAACACACAGGCACTTTCTGCTATAAAAGTTGAGACTTCTGTACTTTGCTTTTATTGCAGGTGTATTCTCAAATAACCAGAACTGCAGGTTCGACGAAAGTCTAAAGCTGCTCTGTGCCTAAGGCATCGTATTCCATCAGATACATATCAGAGATAATACTGCACGAACAAGATTTTACTTTATCTCAGACTTTCGGATCTGTCCTCTGAAGCCTCGGGTGGCTCCTTCAGGTGGAATTTAAATGGGCAATACACTTTGGTCTTCACAGGCAGCGTATAGCAGCATGTCAAAACAGTCTGGAGATTATTGCAAGTGAGGACCATTTCCAGCAGTTAATAATTCCCTTGTCAATAATGCATGAAGTCATATAAATCACAATACGTTTGTTTATCTGGCCTCCTCAAGGTTGTTCCTCTTCTTCCTCTCCTTCCCCCTCTCATCTATTTCACCTCCTGCAGCCAGCCCTCATTTCTTCCCCGTTACGGCTATATGAACATTACCCCCGCATCTTCCCCTCAATCTGGCTCTTCCTCCCAAGTCCCAACTCTTTCTCAGGCGTGTAAATAAGTGATGACCATCTTGGCATGATTGTAAGTTGGTTTGTTTTCTCTGAGAAAAACCCAGACGGCAAAAATCAAACACTTCTGCTCTGCCCAAGGGCACATCTGTGCATATGTGAATACTGCAGACTGGTGATTGTGTGTCGTCACAGTGTAGCTACACTCCTGAATCCCTGCTGAGCCATCACAAGTCACGGCTCTCTAAATTAAATAATATCAAATTAGATTAAAGTAAATGAAACATCGCTGAGGAGCATAGGGATGAGAGGGTGGCAGGGTTGTGCAAGGTGAGTGAGGGAAAGGAGGAAGAAGAGGTGGTTAAATAAGAAGTTTATGTAGATTTAAGGTGAAAGAGAGGTTGTGAAGAGGAATAGGTGAGGGAGAGGAGTGAGGGGGGGAAGGTGAAGTTAAGGAGAAAGAGTGAGCGATGGAGAAGCAAAGAGAGGGGATGAGCAGAGAGGTAAACAAAGGCTTGATGAGGAGCCAGGAGGGCTGTGTGTCTGTGTGTGTGTGTGTGTCTCTATGTGTGTGTCTAAATCTGTGTAAGCCCATATCTCATTTTGTAAACCTTATCTGAAAGGAAAATAATGTGTTGGAAATGCACGTTGTTTCATGTCTGGCCAGCTTGTGAGACTCAAGCAACAGAAATATTCAACTCATCAGCGATGGAAAGCGCCATGGCAACATATTAGCTTTCTGAGTCACATGTTCATTGGGCTAAACTCGGAGCAGCACTTATTCGAGGACAATCAAATGTTCGACGGTAAATGTACCAGCCACAGGATTGTTGTAGTGTGTGCAGAATTCCTAGTAAGAGCTGCTTATTTATTCCGTTCATGTTCTCCTGAAGGGCCACACAGGCATTGATGCAAAGCAGAGAATATTTTGCAGCTGCTATAACACCCTTCACTCTTTTTTGTGAGTAATACTTCTCTGGCAGAGAAGTGTCCCATAAAGTCTGGTTGCAGCAGGTGAATAGAGGAGCCATGTTTCCTCAGGTTTAATATCCCCCCTGGGAGGGAGCACTAAAGTTGAGACGGAGGCACACCGGCGTGGAAGGGATCTTCATTCGGTGGTGGGCTGTAAATCATCTCCTGCTGGGGGGCACAAGGAGGCTGAAACCAGCGAGAGTGATGAAGCTCCACCTGGAAAACCTCAAACCCACACCCTCGCCTCCTCCCTGGGCTGTAACCGGTCTCACTCACCCCAATCTGTTGACCTTTTTTCCCCTCCTCATTTCACCCTTTTCTCCCTCCTTTCCTAGCTCCTGGCCTTCCTCTCACTCCCACACCCCCACTTCAATTTTCCTCACCTTCATAATCTCGTTCCAGTGCTCCTACCTTTGATTTCGTTTAACTCCCTTACCTCACCTCTCCCACCAACCAACCCAATTTTCTCAGTTCTGTGTCAACTGTAGCTCTTTCCCATCACCCATGCCTCCCTCCCATATCCCTCCCCCATCTTCTCCTCTCACCTCCTGCTGGCACATTCCCCAGAGAGGCAGAAAAGGAGGTCAGCCTCGTCACAACATAGGTTCACGATTCAACTTTCAGGCAGTCAGGATGCAGGATTGATGGTTTGGTGGTTTTCAGCGGGTCCAGAGGGGAGTGGTGCAGAGCTGACACGTTTTACCAAGAAAAAGATACAAAGAAAGAGGGAAAGCTGTTGAGAGAGCAGAGTAGAGCAAAAAAAAACATTACATGTGTGAGATTTTGCTACATATAGGGAAATAGGAACTCAAAATAACAACCAGCTCTATTTCTGAAGGCAGTAATCAGGCAAACAAATGCTGCCGGCTGAGATTTCTCAGTCAGGATTGGGTTGTAGTTGTGACAGAAGTCAAGGAAATCTGACGTCATGTTAAGTAATCACTTTGGGCCAACTAAAGTGTGTGTGTGTGTGTGTGTTGGGGGGGGGGGGGGGGGGGCAACACTGGTCAAATCATTGACATAGAAATAAGCAGTATGTAGAATATTCCATCCAAGACATTTGATGCAAATAGTAATTGTCTTGTTCAGAATATCCAAAATTTTTCTTTTCCCTTGTCGCTCCATTTTGGTCACCATCAGCTTTAGAGGAAATTTATTTTAAGTGCTCCTTGTTAAAAGGACTATGAGAAGTGATCTTGAAAAAGTCTGATTCCTAGATACATGCCTGATCCCCAACTTTAAATGAGTTTATGAGCACTGATATAGGTTGTTTCTAAATGCTAATTCCAAGCCTGCCGATCAGGTCGAACTGGGCCTGGTTGATTCACACATCGAAGTTCCTATGACAACACCACGCTGGCTGACAAAATTAAGCAGTGTCTTTCTGCTGAAAACAATTTCTGTGATTTATTCAGCAGCAATGCAGGACACAGGAGTTGGACTGTCTGAGAAGGAGAAAGCTAAACAGGAGAGTGATTGCGCACAGGCTCAAGGCTGAAACACAAGCTAGAAGATAAATCAAGAGCTAAGTTGTTTGTGATAAAGTCCATACCAACCCGCATGCAGCACTTATTCTGCAGTGTTCTGCTAAAACATGAAAGTCTATCAATAAATTGAAGAGCCAGGTTACATTTATGAAGAAGAAGTGAAGAGGCAGAGGGGAACGCAGAGTGGTGTGGCTTGCAGCTGAGGTACAGGTTAGGGAATGTGGGCTGAGGCTCTGGAAAGGAAGAAAAGACACAGAAGCTGCAGTACAAGTAAGAAGTTCATATATCAAAAAAAAGTACTGTAATAGCCAACGGCACCACATGGAGAGTGGAGACAATCTGGCAGTGTGGGGAAATACAGCTGGGGTTTTTGAGCAGTAGCTGAAGAGTGTGAATGAAGAGCTCCAGCATCAGGGAGCCCTGAAACCTGAAACACAAATAGTGCACCAAAAAAAAAACAAAAAAACCCACATCAACACAGCAACTTCAACATCTCATAGTTTACCTGTGGTCATTTGATCAGCTTTATTATAAATATTGAAAAGTTCTTCTTCAGCATTGGACATCTTTCGGCATGTGTTGCAGAGACCAATTTATTTAGGTGTTTCACCAAATTTCTTGCTGACTTATCCACCCATTGCTGCTCCTGCCAATGTCCAAATCCCAAAACTAAAATGAGCCTTAAGTAAACATAATTTGACCAGTATCACACATAAATGGCTAAAGACATGGCATCCATATTTAAAAATCTCTAATTTTTGTCGTCTTCAAAAGCTTATTTCAATGTTTTCCATCTTATTTTATATCCCATATGTTGTTTTTTGACTGTTACTTTTAAATGACTGATGACAGATGTATGTCGGAGGTGTAAAACACGTTATCAGTAATAAATACAGCAGGTGTGAGTTCTTACATACATTTAGAGGGACATAATAGGACTAAGTCATGGACTGATAACAAAGCAGGATGATGATATTTGCCCTCATTTGAAGTAGAAGTGTCCAAAGGTCCCATCTGTTACCAGTTTAATGCCCCATAATAAACTAGCCACCCTGTCTGTCAATAAGACCTTCATAACACTGCTTTTATTGGTCCATTTAATACCAAACAAGACACTGTTATATTGTCTCTTTGCCTGACCTCAGCAATAACATTGTCTGGTGAGGATGCGAGGTTGTGGTCGATGTTTGTTATCATTGCATTAAGCAAACCCTCAAAAAGATTTTTTTTTCTAACCTCCACCCATGTCAAGTTAAAAATGAACTTGGGAATGTTTTCCCATCACCATCTGTTGATAGCTTGTGTGTCTTTGACAAACATACATGTGAAATCCCCTCTAAATGTAAACATGCACAGATGCCCATGAACACAACAACCCCCCTTTAACGTGCAACCAAATAAATATGATACAACATATTTTAACATTTTTCCCTTGAGCTGTTGTAAATTGGATTACTTTTTTCCCTCTTTTTTGTCAGAGATGAGGCAACTCATTTTGACAGCTTGTAATCCTGCTACTTGAAAGTCGTGACTGTGATGAGTGCTAGAACAGGTCTGGTAAATCTGGTAAAAACGACTGGTAAATCAAAAGTTTTGCTCTCCAAGTCAGATTGAGGTCCTCTTTACCCCAAAGGTTTTATACAACGCCTGCAGTGCTGTTGACGTTGCACAAACCAATGTTGCTCTCACTTCTGACCATGCCCTTACCTACGAACAAGACCCCAGGTTTTTGCCTTCATGCCTAAGACTGAAACTTAAACACTTAGGCAGCAATCCACAATATTCTGACTGAATACTGTGGCTTGAGGCATCAAGGTGTTTACTAGGGATGCTTGATAATATTCGCTCTTTGATATTACCTGCCCATATTGGCCTAAAAATATAACACTGGGAATTTAGGTATCAGGTTTTTAATAACTGGTGGCGATTCTTCAAGCTTTAGCATTCCTGAACCCTGCGTGCATGCAGCATGGGACGTTTGTAGGCATGCACCTTATGACCACACCACTGCTGGGAAGAAAAATCACATACATTGTGACAATGCTGAGATGCTTCTTTTTATACAGAAAAATTAACTTCTCGCTCATGAGGAGATGGGGTAAAGAAATAGGCCAGTCATAAGAACCAATCAGTGTCAGTCTTCTTGGAGCATCATTAGTTACACTTCAAAGGGGGTCTATGTACACTTTTTTGAACATTTTTGTGCATGTCTTGTCTTTTTTGGACTATTTTGCGACTCATACAATGCAACAATGTCATATTATAAACTTATGTTGAAGTTGTTCTTTTGCAGGATGTGTACATTTGGGAAGTCACGTGCATTTCTTTATGCATCCAGTACAATAAAATTAGGTAAAATGTCTTAATCTCAAATAGGTCATATGTTATGTTGTCACCAAACAGTTCTGGTGTAAAAGCCTGCAAATATCAGGACTGGGAATTAAAAGTTGGACATTATCAGAATATGGACAGGAAAAGCACTGTTTAGCAAGTGTTGACCAATCTGAGACTGTACAGTGTAGTTTTTATTGTTAAGCCAACACTGCAACAGCATCTGCAAAATGTAGAATCACAAATCTAAGGTCCTAAAACTTTATTCACTGTGAGATCACGTCCACAAAATCTCAAACAGAATCTGTGGTAAAAGTCAGATGTGGCAAACTAACACATACTGGGGTTTTGTTCAAAACAGCTTTTGCTTTAGCCATGCAGAAACAGCAGCAATATGTGTTATTTTACCCCATACCTCAATTGTAAAGAGGAAGGATTTTATGACATTTCAAAAAAAATATATGGTACACTTCAAAAGTTTTTTCCATACCTTGCAATGCTGTCTGTTCAACTTTTCTGTCTAGTTTCACATGAATTTAAATCCAGTCTGTAAGCTTGCCGTCAAACCTTCTCACATTATTCTCAAGTGCTCAACATGAGGATGATACAGCTGCTGTATGAGCTTGACAGAGGAATGAGACAGACTTTAAGGGACAAGCTCACTTTGAGAAGAGACAGAGGCCAGGCTGTCTTCTAACTTCATGTTAAGCAGCTCAATAAAAAGTCCTCCAGCCGCCCTGGAGAGTGGAAGAGTAAAACCAACGACCTAAAGAATGAGCCGAAGGAGATGTCTCTTTGTCATTTAATCCATTTAAAACACATCATATATCGTGACTCACATAACCACTGCAGCTTAAGTTCATCTGCTATGAGTCTGAATGAAGAATTACCTGCAACCAAAACTGATATATATTTTTGCTTTAATCCATTTGAAAGTCAAATAAAACACCGACTATCTCTTTGAAGCTGCAGTAAAACATTGGTATAAGAGGCTGAATCCTTCAATCGATTGCCGGGGGATAACAGTGCGTGTGTGTGTGTGTGCGTGTGTGTGTGTGTGTGTGTGTGTGTGCATGTGTCTTTGTTTGTGGCTGTGTTTGTGTTCATGTGCACATCACGTGTGTCTTTCTACGCACAGTATTGATTCTGTAACGAGAGGATCAAAGACGAGCGGAGAGAAAGATGTCTAGTGAACAATTAAAGGCCAGTGCGTGTCACACAGCAGCTTCACCCCTCTTGTTAAGTGTTACCTCTCCCTCCCTTTCTCTCTGTAGTATTCATTCTTTCACATGAGGGCAAATGTATGAAGAGTGCAAAAGACTGAATAAAATGATGAAGAAGAGAGACATCAATAGCTTACATCAGACTTGCATGGAGTATGGGGAAAAGTAGATGGCAAGATTTTCATGCAATTACAATGTCGCTGGTGTTATGAATGGGCGTAATGAGGGCTGTGTCTAAACTAGTTCCTTTTTTCATTTCCTCTGTCTTTGTGTGCTTATTAGCTTGGTCATGAAAGGAGTGTGAGCCAGAGATAGAATGGGGCAAAGATTAGGAAATGATAAGTGTGTGGATATGATTCAGTTTGAGAGAATGAGGTGTTTGGACTTTAGAAAATGTGAAATGAGGTTGAGTAAATGTGTCCCACCATATGGCTTCTTGTTATTTTATTGTTGTGCATGTGCTGTGTGTGATTGTTGTGTGCGTGTATGTGCAAGTGTGCATGTTTGAGTGTATGTATAATGGGATTCGGGAGCACATCAGAGGAAGGACACAGGGATCAAGGGCATACTCAATATGGCGAGGTGCTTTCCAATAACATGACAGCTAAATGCATGGTAACAAAATAAAAGCACACAAACACATTTCAGTTTAAATCTCATTCTTGAAAGTGCACTCTCTTGTGAGCTTCTTTTTGAATTATTGTTTTTACGGTCATCTTTATTTAGCAAGAAATAGACAATGAAGTATTTCTTCTCCTTTGTTCTTTTCAAGTGATTCCCAGCTGAGACTTTCTGGATCGTTAATGTAAGCAGCTACTCAGTTCAACCTCTGTGATGTGGTTTTCTGGTGAAGCTCAGGTCAAAGACATTTTATCAGCTGCTGTTGAAGATGAGGAGAGACAGGCTACTCCCACTTTCCCTGGAGATTGCGGTCAAACTGTGTTTACATTAAATTTCTCCCTGACTTTTCAAGGTGGATTACGGTCAGAGGTATTATACATATCCTCGTGATGCCTCCAAATCTACCTTGAATCTTACTTTTTCTCCCAAGTAACTTGAACTAACTGTTACAGCTCACTTTGTCGGGAAGAAAGCACACTGCAAAAACTGGAATCATGGGTAGACAAAAGGGCGAATATCATCAAGCATCCCTATCATGGGTAAAAAAATAAAAAATTGTTGTTTTAACACCAACAGAAGTTATCATTATTAAATAAGACGTCTTGTGTCAAGGCCTGTCTTTGGTTGATTGATTTAGACTTGTTGGTCAAATTAACTTCTTCAGGTAGTTATTTGAAGTAATTAACTTATTTCATCTCAATTAAGTGTTTTAGTTTTGTAAACCAAACAATAATAATAATAATAATAATAATAATAATAATAATAATAATAATAATAACAAATACTAATAGTTAAATGATAATACTATAATATTTTATATTACTCTATTGTTATGATAATAAAAAGATTAATAATAATAGTAATAATAATAATAGTAATAATAATAATAATAATAATAATAATAATAATAAAATAATAATAATACAATAATAATATAATAATAATAAAAGTCTAATATTATAGCTTTAGCTATAGTTTTGTTTGTTCAGACAGAACCCTGATGGTGAATCTCGGCTGTAAACTGTAAAATACTGTCATTGGGGGAATTTTACCATTGGGACCAAGGACAAGTGTTGATAAGAAAAGTCTATTTAAAAAAACAACAACAAAAAAAATCAACTACTGATGAAAATTCTGCTTTCAAGAGCAAAAAGGAAATTTTTTTGATGTCACTCATTACTAGATACAAAATTTAATTTTACTCAAATGAAATGCGCTGACAACAATTAATGACGTAGATAAACTTTCAACTTTAAGAAATCAAACAAACCAACAAAAACTTCCTCAATCATGTCTACAATGCACCTTGGTAACAGTCACAGAAAAGTGACGACACGGGCAATTTTAATCCCACACTGACCAACATGAATTGCTGATTTATTTAAACATAATACATTTTCAAGATCAATTCTTGTAGTTGAGATGATGTCAACTCATAATTAAGTACTACCACATTAGCTTCAGTAAACTTTTGTCCATTCTGACATAAAGCGATATAATAGAATAATAAATGTGCAAAAACACATATTACTGTGCAGGTTTGATTTCTGGTCATGACATTTCCCTTTATCTGTGTTTATTAACCAGTTGGTCACACCCACAGAATGTATAATACATGCATGAAGTCTCTGCAATCTGTTTTGTTTAGTTTTAAAGCCTTGAGCCAGCAGTCAACATCTTGACAAATCTGATTTATCCACACCATTAAGTTTTATTTTCTCAAAGACAAAAGAGACACTTTTGAGACCTTCATCCTGCTTCCTTTCCATCATCAAATACTCTCCTTGTACTTCCTTGTTTTATGAATCAGGAGCGCATTAAACAGCTGGTTTGGTGGTAGACTTGTCTCAGGGGAGTTGATGGGCTTTGGAGAGCTGCTGAGAAGGATGGGAGTTGGTCCGAAGCCAGTTTCCTTCACTCTCTAATACTTTCAGTCCACCTCCTGCTGTACTGTAGGTGGAGCCCTCCCATTAATCTTATGATTGTGACCTTTGAGAGTCACTAAGTGAGAATTAAAGGAATATAAAGTAAGTAGAAGATTACTACATGGGTTTTACTCACAGGAAGCAATAAATACAACAAAATTTATGTGACATATGCCCCAGAGTTTGTATTATGTTGGAGGAAAAATGCAAGAATGAAACCAGAATGGTTACCACTCACCAAGTTTCTGTTAGAGAGCAGAGATTTAGTCTCAGTCCTACTATGTTAGAGAGCTTATGAGGAGATTTGCTTCAGCCTCTTCACAGGGGGCTGTAAATTGGCAGAGATCGTTCTGTGAATCAAAGGTCAATTCTCTGACTCTTTCTCCCAAAGACCAACTTAACAAGACACTAAGCTCTGTTTTCAGGTTGGGTGAAAGTGTCTGAAATGTAATAGCAGGAAAAGGCAGGTGTTCTATGTCACACTAGATCTGTTCTTTGGTTATACACCAGTTTTATCCTTGAAAGTGTTTGGTTAAAAACCCCTTGGCAGTATTTATGAGCTCTAACTAACCAGAGTATGGCTATTCAATTGAAAACGGGGTTGGGATGAATTTTCAGACTAAGGACATGAGCTAGGTCAGACGTTTTTGGCAGACTGTGAACAAAGTTGAAATTTAACTATTTAAAAGAAAAACAAATAGAAAAGATAAGAAATTCACTGGATGTATGACATATTTGCCAAAAGGCCATGGTGTCTGACATTACAATCTTTCAGCTCTGCACTTACTACTTATTAGATAAATACGTGCGACTTCCCCCCGTATAGAATTGCTAATGTGAACTGTTCAATCGCACCTCCTCAACAACACAATGTGTCATGGGTTAGTTTTTTGGTCACTATAAGCGTTGCATTGAATATTTGGAATAATTTTGGAATTTTTGCAAGGATCTATCAGTGTTAGTAAAAGATGTTTTTCTTGCCAGAACCAAAGAAAAATCACTCTGTGGTTACTTTCAGGCTGCATGTGGCCCTGGTTGTGGTGCAGAGGTTAGTGCTGCTGCATTGTAGTTAGAAGGTTCCTGGTTCAGTTCCATGTTTGCATGATTTTTTTCCCAACATATGCAGGTTTCTTTTAGCAAGGTTGTTGCAAAAAGATACCTGCAATCTCAGTTGTGGTTGAATTACACGTCACCAATTGAAAGAATAAACAATACCTGACTTTTTGGAATGTTTATTTGACTGAAAACCATAATTATTAGTTGTGAAGTTTTAGTCTTGGCCATACATCTTTGTCTTTTTGTGTGTGAGAGAGACGGAAACAGAGAGAGAGAATATTTTTGATGAGACCATAGGGGTTTATTGCAGGTTTCTGGGAGCAACTACTAGAACAAGCAGTTCAGTATAAAGTGAATGAAACGGCTTGTGTCATATATATTCCCTAGCATGCACAAACAGACAAAAAACAAAGTGTCTACCTTGAACACACACACTACAGACACACCACCTTCACACCAGAGGCACAGTTTGCTAATTACTGACATGAGAATTCTCAAGGGGGCGAAAGAAACACAAAGGTGCACCTTAGCCCCCTAAGACCTGTGGTTCCCTCCAGCTGGTTGGACCCGTGGTTCTCCCACTTAATCACTGTCCCTGCCAGCTGGTCACATGACCAGAGAGGAAGTAGGCCACAACAGAGGAGCAAGAGATACTAGTTAAGTGTGAAGACAGGGCTGTGTGTACGAGAGACAAAGAGGGGGAGAAAAGAAAAGAATCATTCATTATCGGGTTCCTGATCACACACACGGACACTCTGAATTTTTTCAGTATCTAAATATATTTACACAAATAGGGAGAAGATGCCAACTCTTAAATGGTAAGATGAACAGCCTGAGGATTTAAAAGGTTGGGCCAAAAAACACAGACTCACACACAGTCCTTTTTGCTCTGTCGCTGAGTTGAATTCTTTGAAAGCTAACATAAAATAAAACTACAACCTGGGACTTCTCTCCAAGTACATTGTCATGCTTTGATTTGTATGTCTAAAAAATGTGACCCATTTGCACAGTTGGCACTAGTAGACGTCTGCTTCCTGAGTTCTCGCATCAAAACTAGATATGTTTTTGGAGGTGTCTCCTGGCAGCAGAAATGCACACAAACAAAAAAACATTTTTAACTCGGATTAAAAAAAATATCTCACATGTCAGAGCCAGACAACAACAGAAGACAGAGCAGCAGATTGTTGTTCAGTTCAGACATCTATCACTCTCCTCCGTGCAGTTTCCTCTGCTGAGTCATCTCCTTCAGTTAGTTTTTGTTTCATGCCAATTTATGTCTCAAAGTGGAACAACTGAAGGATTGACACTCTGGTGGCAGAGTTGGAGCTAATGGAGTGGCTCAGATTGGATGACACTACTAATGTAATTAGCTTAGAGTGTGTGGGGCTCAGAGTTTGTTAATACCAGTTAAAGACAATAGGCTTCTAAAGACTTTGTAATTAAACTCACCATAATGGATTCCCCTCCCCCTCACTAATTAATTTCTAAAAAAAATAAAGCAGAGGGGCACAATTTACTAAACATATCGTTGCATTTTGCTTGTACATATTGAGACCACATGGAGCAATAGAGGTGTGTTTCTGACCATATGGGTAATGTAAGTCTAATATTTACCCCCATAAGCTCTGTCTTTGGTATCTACAAACTTTAAAATATGGCTCTTTGCTGCTAAACATTCCACAATGTTCATATATAATTGATATTATCTCTTGATTTTCCCTTGACTCAGAGCATAGTAAAGTGAGGAAAGCTCAGTAAAACTAAGAAGGCAAGCTTGCTAATGCCTAAGTGGTCATAAATGAAATATCCAGCACCACTGCACCTGGAAGGAATGCTATGAAAGCCTTTGCATTTATTTCATGGTAAGAATTGTGTTCAGAAACAAATAGACTATAAAAGTGGGGAGACTTAAAGAGATTGCATAAAAAATATTTATGACTAACGCGGGGGAATTTTAGTGTGAAAGCTGATGGTCTGCTGCAGCTGCCTCCATCGCCTCTATTTTCTTGACCAAACGCTTGGTTTTACATTATAATAACATCGATGTGATGGACAATGACAGCTCTGAAATGGGAGATTTGACTTATGTTCCAGCATTGGTTGGAGTTGAAGTGGCAGCTGAGCCTTATCTGTGACACACAGGGCAGGTGGTTCTCCGCTGAGCTATGGCACTGCTCTGTTTTGATGAGGTTGTTGAGACTTCAGAATACATAGTAAAATTTTATATTTGCAGACAGACAATGACACTCCTGAAGCAGGCGATTTGACCGATCTTGTGGCACAGGTTGAAAATGAGCCATCATCTCTCAGTCATCTTTAAAACACTGTTTCCACTCCTGACAGCTCTCTCACTCCAAATGAATGACAGTATTACAGTTGTAAGACAAGAAAGTTATGGCGTCACTGATTTGCAAAAGTCAGAGAAACTGTGAACTCAACAGAGTTTTACATTTTACGTCTAACCTCGGGTAAAAAGAGTTTTTCAGGTAACATGAACATGAAAGAAAACTTCATTTGTGTCAACACAGAAGGACACAATAAACTAGAAAAGCAATTTCTGAAGAAATTACGCTGTGAATGCAGAAGCNGAAGCAGCTTGCGCTGAACTGCTAATGCAGAATCCTGAATATGCTGAATTACTGAATTTATCTGAAAATGGTTGAATGAATCTTGAAAAAGCTTGCGCTGAACTGCTGAATGCAAAATGTTGAAGGAGAACTCACGAACATGAACATGAAGAATTGGCTGAAAGGATGTGAAATAATGTCCAAAATGAAAATATGAATGGGTGAATTGAGGAATCAATGGAAAAGAAAGGAAATCAATGAATCACAATGAAAGAATTTTTTATCCCTAGAAGTTGTGTGGGAATTATCATAATTATCAGATGTTTGAGACAGTGAAGTGCATGTGTGTGTGTGTGTGAGAGACAGCTTGTGTGTGTGTGTGTGTTTGTGTGTACATGGTTAATATGCTTGTGTGTGTTGTGTGTGAGTGTGTGTGCTTTTGTGTGTGTTTTTGTGTGTATATGGTTAATGTGCTGATGTGTGTGTGTGTTTGGTGTGTTTGTGTGTGGGTATATGTTTGGTGTGCTGGTGTGCTGTGTGTTGGTCAGTGGTGCAGAGAAACAATCACTTGAGTATCTTTCTTCATCATTGTTTTGATCTGTAGGTATAAACAGGTGTGTCAGATCACAGGTCTCCATGGTAACCTGCTTGTTAGGCTGTTTGAAGCTGCAGCTGTTTGATTTAACTGACAGACAGTTGATGAGGAGCTGGATTTGAGCCAGGGACAAGGGTGTGAATATCCTGTTCCTGTGCAAAAACCGTAAGGGCTAGCGGAAAACCAAAACCACCATTAGATTCCCAAGGCTTAGGAGTATCTATTGATGTAAATTTCATGTCTGTTGAGCCACAGGTTTTACCAGAGATGTGAGTTAAAAAGTGTTACTTTTTCTTAATCTCTCAGAAAGTCCCTTGAGATTTAACATTAGAGCAGATGGGGACAGATGATGACTTTCTGTGACAGTTAGCCACCTGTAGGCTTTGTCCTTTGTCCTTTTGGTGTCAAGTTTCCTTAATCAGAAGCAGAACAAGATTACCTACGTTTTGAGCCCAAATTTGAGTATGTGGAGTGAAATTTGTGGCCCGTAGGCCTGTTTGTCCAAAAAGTTTACAGGTCATTTCTCTCCTGGTCCACACTCTAAAATTCAAATCCTCAATCTACAGTTTGAACATTCCACCACATACACACCAATGTTAAACTGCTGCAAGGGCTGACAAACTTAATGACCTTTGAAGGAGTTTTGTGAAGAAACTATAAAAGCTAGAAAGAAGCTGAAATATACAGAAGAAAGCCGAATGATGGCTGAACATTTTGCAGGTAGAATGAAGTTTCTGGCTGAAAGTATGACTGAATGAGAAGGGTCTGAATGAGGCTGAAGAAATTCCCTGAATGATTCCAAATCCAATTCATTCTCTATGCATGTGAAAATCGTGAAAAAAGTGAAATATCTCTGAAAGTATAAGTGAAATCTGTCTGAAAAGTCATAGCGCACCAGTCCTGAATGAGCCGGTCGTTTTGAAGTTTGAACGGTGAAAATCGGTTGAAATTTGTGGAAGAAGAAGCGATCCAAAAAGGGGGCGGAAGAAGAAGAAGAAGAAGAATCTTAAACTTTTTTGACATAGAAGAACATAAGCTGTGAATGCCTCGCTGCATTCACAGCAATAACATAGATAGTGCCATTGGATGTCATTGATCTAAGCTGAGGCACAGTCGAAACTGCTGGAGAAAGCACATGCTTCGAGCGGGAGTTGAACCAGCGACCTCAGGATCACTGCTATAATCAGTGTCTTCAGTCCTCCACTCTACCAACTGAGCTATCAGAGGTGGTGTACAGTACAGAAAGCAGGAGATCCCTTTGACAAGCCTACAAAAAAGGAAACAAGCAGGGTAAGGGAAAATCACTGTACCTTTGTGTTGGCTCACTTCATCTCACATGCCAAAAGTCTTCTCAAAAGTCACAAAACACACCTTCAAAATGAAAATTTCATCTGGTCTAGAGGTCTTTTTCTCTAGGTAGATAAACAAATAAACATCACATAGAAAGGGCCATTGGATCTCATTGTTCGAAACTGAGGTATAGTACAAAACTGCTGGAAAAAGCACATGCTTCAAGCGGGAGTTGAACCAGTGACCTTAGGATCACTGCTATAATCAGTGTCTTCAGTCCTCCACTCTACCAACTGAGCTATCAGAGTGGGTGTACAGTACAGAAAGCAGGAGATCCCTTTGACAAGCCTACAAAAAAGGAAACAAGCAGTGTAAGGGAAAATCACTGTACCTTTGTGTTGGCTCACTTCATCTCACATGCCAAAAGTCTTCTAAAAAGTCACAAAACACACCTTCAAAATGAAGAATTTAACTTTTTTCTGGAGGTCTTTTTTTTCAAAGTAGACCAAAAATTAAACATCACATAGATAGGGCCATTGGATCTCATTGATCAAAGCTGAGGCATAGTATAAACTGCTGGAGAAAGGACATGGTTTGAGCAGGAGTTGAACCAGCGACCTCAGGATCACTGCTATAATCAGTGTCTTCAGTCCTCCACTCTACCAACTGAGCTATCAGAGTGGGTGTACAGTACAGAAAGCAGGAGATCCCTTTGACAAGCCTCCAAAAAAGGAAACAAGCAGGGTAAGGGAAAATCACTGTACCTTTGTGTTGGCTCACTTCATCTCACATGCCAAAAGTCTTCTAAAAAGTCACAAAACACACCTTCAAAATGAAAAATTTCATCTGGTCTAGAGGTCTTTTTCTCTAGGTAGACCAACAATTAAAAATTACATAGATAGGGCCATTGGATCTCATTGATCGAAGCTGAGGCATAGTATAAACTGCTGGAGAAAGCACATGCTTCCAGCGGGAGTTGAACCAGCGACCTCAGGATCACTGCTATAATCAGTGTCTTCAGTCCTCCACTCTACCAACTGAGCTATCAGAGTGGGTGTACAGTACAGAAAGCAGGAGATCCCTTTGAC